>JAMPIV010016294.1:240000-317328 GCA_024509875.1 Oreohelix idahoensis
TTTTCCTTCTTCTTCTTCTTCCCTTTTCTTTTCCTTCTTTTCTTCTTTCTTTTTTTCCTTCTTTCCTTCTTTCTTCTTCTTCTTCTTTTTTTCTTTCCTTTCTTCTCTCCTTCTTTCTTTTCTTGCCCTTCTTCTTCTTTTCCTCCTCTTCTTCTTCTTTTTTTTCCCTTCTTTCTTTTCTTTTCTTTTTCTTCTTCTTCTCTTCTTCTTTCTTCTTTTTCTTCTTCTTTTTCCTTCTTTTCTTTCTTCTTTTTTTTTTTTCTTCCTTTCTTCTTCCTTCCCCCTTTCTTCTCTTCTTCTTTTTCTTTTTTCATTCTTCTTCTTCCTTCTTCTTCTTCCTCCTTTTTTTCTTTTTCTTTTTCCTTTTCTTTTTCTTTTTTCTTCTTCTTCTCTCCTTCTTTTTCTCCTTCTTCCTTTCTCTTCCTCCTTTTTCTTCTTCTTCTCCTTTTCTTCTTCTCCTTCTCTTTTTCTTCTTCCTTTTTCTTTCTCCCTTTTCTTTCTCTCTTGTTTTCTTTTTCTTTTTCTTCTTCTTCTTCTTTCCCCCTTTTTCTTCTTTTCTTCTCCCCTTCTTTCTTCTTCTTCCCTCCTTTCTTCCTTTTCTTCCTCTTTCTTCTTCCTTTCTTTCCCCTTTTTTTCTTCTTGCATTTTTCTTCTTCTTCTTCCCTCTTCCCCTTCTTTCCTCTCATCTTCTTTTTCCTTCTTTCCTTCTCCTTTTCTTCTTTCTTCTTTCCCTCTTCTTTCTTCTTCTTTCTTCTCCCTTTTCTTTTTCTTTTTTCTTCTTCTTCTTTTTTTTCTTTTCTTCTTCTTCTTCTTCTCTTTCTTCTTCCTTCTTTTCTTTTCTTCTTTCTTCTTCTCCCTTTTTTTCTTTCTTCTTTCCTTTTTCTTTTCCTTTTTTTCCTTTTCCCTTCCCTTCTCTTTTCTCTTCTTCTTCTTTTTTCTTCTCTTTTTCTTCTCTTTTCTTTCTTCTTCTTCTTTCTTCTTTTTTTCTTTTCTTCTTTTCTTTTTCTTTCTTCTCTCTCTCTCCTTTCTTCCCTTTCTTCTTTTTTTCTTCCTTCTTCTTTCTTTTTCTTTTCTTTTCTTCTTCTTTTTTCTTTTCTTCTTTTTTTCTTTCTTTTCTTCTCTCTTTTTCTTCTTCTCCCTCTTTTCTTTCTTTTTTTTCTCTCTTTCTTCTTTTCTTCCTTCTCTTCTTCTTTCTTCTTCTTTTTTTTTTTCTTTCTTTCTTCCCTTCCTCCTTTTTCTTCTTCTTCCTTCTCTTTCTTCTTCTTTTTTTTTCTTTTTTCTTCTTTCTTCTTTTCTTCTCTTCTTCTTTCTATTTCTTTTTTTCTTTCTTCCTTTCTTTCTCTTCTTCTTTTCTCTTTTTCCTTTCTCTTCTTTCCTTTTCTTTTCTTTTTCTTTCTTTTTCTTCTTTTTTCTTTCTTTTCTTCTTTCTTCTTTTCTCTTCTTCTTCTTTTTTTCTTTCTTCTTCCTTCTTTCTTTTCCATTTCTTCCTTCTTTTTTTTCTTCTTTTCTTCTTCTTCTTCTTCTTCCTTTTCTTTTTTCTTTCTTTTCTTCTTTTCTTTCTTTTCTTTCTTTTTTCCTCTTCTTTCTTCCCTTTTTCTTTTCTTTTTCTCTTTCTTTCCCTTCTCTTCTCTCTTTTCTCCTCTTCTTCTTCTTCTTCTTTTTTCTTTTTCTTTTCTTCTTCTCTTCTTTTTTTCTTTCTTTCTTCTTTTTTTTCCCCTTTTTTTTTTTCTTCTTTTTTTTTCTTCTTCTTCCTTTCTTTTTATCTTTTTTCCTTCCTTTCTTCCTTCTTCTTCTTTCTTTTTTCTTATCTTTTTCTTCTTCTTCCTTCTTCTTCTTTTTTTTCTTCTCTTCTTCTTTTTTTTTCTTCTTTCTTTTTCTTCTTTTTTCTTTTTCTTCTTCCTTCTTCCCTTTCCCCTTCTTCTTTTTTCTTTCTCTTTTTTTCTCTTCCTTCTTCCCTTCTTTTCCTCCCTCTTCTTCTTTCTTCTCCCCCTTCTTCTTCTTCCTTTTTCTTCTTTTTTTTCTTTTTCTTTCTTTCTTTCTCCTTCTTCTTTTTCTTTTCCTTTCTTCTTTTCTTCTTTTTTCCCCTTCTTCCTTTCTTTTCTTTTTCCTCCTTCTTCTTTTCTTCTTTTCTCTTCTTTCTTCTTTTCTTTCCTTTTTCTTCTTCTTTTTTTCTTCCTTCCCTTTCTTTCTCTTCTTCTTTCTTCTCTTCTTCTTTTCTTCTTCTTTTTCCATTCTTCTTTCTCTTTCTCTTCTTCTCCTTTCTTTCTTCTTTTTTTTACTTCTTTTCTTCTTCTTCTTTTTTCTTCTCTTCTTCTTTTTTTTCTTCTTCTCTTTTCTTCTTCTTCTCTTTCCTTTTCCCTTCTTCTTTTTCTTCTTTTCTTCTTCTTCTTTTTCTTCTTTTCTTCTTTCTTTTCTTTCTTCTTCCTTTTCTTCTTCTTTCTTCTTTTCTTTTCTTCCTTCTTCTTCTTCTTTTTCTTTTCTTCTTTCTCTTTTCCTTCCTCCTTCTTCTTCTTCTTTCTTCTTCTTCTTTCTTTCTTCTTCTTTTTTTCCCTTTTTTCTTCCCTTCTCTTCTTCTTCTTCTTCTTCTTCTTTTCCTTCTTCTTCTTCTTTTCTTTCTTCCCTTCTTCTTTTTTCTTCTTTTTTTTTCTTTTTTTCTTTTCTTCTTCTTTTCTTCTTCTTCTTCTCTCTCTTTTTCCCCCTCTTTTTTCTTTTCCCCTTTCCTTCTTTCTTCTTTTCTTTTTTTTCTTCTTCTTTTCTTCTTCTCTTTTTTTCTTTCTCTTCTTTTTCCTTTCTTTCTTTTCTTCTTCTCTTCTTTCTTCTTTCTTCTCTTCTTCTTTTCTTTCTTCTTTCTTTTCTTCTTTTTCTTCTTTTCTTACCTACCAATCCCTTTCTTTTCTTCTTCTTCTTTCTTCTCCTTCTTTTCTTTCTTCTTTTTTCTCTCTTTTTTCTTCTTCTTCTTCCCTCTTTTTTCTTTTTCTTCTTTTCTCCTTTCTTTCTTCTTCTTCTTTTTCTTTTTCTTCTTTTCTTTCTTTTCTTCTTTCTTTTCTTCTTCTTCTCTTTTCTCTTCTTCTTCTTTTTCTTCTTTTCTTTCTTCTTTTTCTTTTTTCTTTCCTTTTTCTTCTTTCTTCTTCTTCTTCCCCTTCTTCTCTCTCCTCTTCTTCTTTCCCCTTCCTTCCTTCTTCTCTCTTCCTCTCCCCCTTCCTTCTTTCTTCTTCTTCTTCTTGTTCTTCTTCTTCTTCCCCTTTTCTTCTTTTTCCCCTTCTTCTTCCTTTCCTCTTCTTCTCCCTTTTCTTCTTCTTCTTTCTCTTCTTCTTCTTCCCTCTTCTTTCTTCTTTCTTCTTTCTTCCCCTTTCCTTCTTTTTTTCTCTTCTTTCTTTCTTCTTCTTCCTCCTTTCTTCTTCTTCTTCTCCTCCTCTTCCTCCTCCTTCTTCTTCTTCTCTTTTTTTTTCTTTTTTCTTCTTCCCTTTCTTCTTTTCTTCTCCTTCTTCCCTTCTTCTTC
Organism: Oreohelix idahoensis; assembly: GCA_024509875.1. Taxonomy (NCBI): domain Eukaryota; kingdom Metazoa; phylum Mollusca; class Gastropoda; order Stylommatophora; family Oreohelicidae; genus Oreohelix; species Oreohelix idahoensis. The sequence continues at coordinate 243,500 of JAMPIV010016294.1, forward strand.
TTCTTCTTCTTCTTCTTTTCTTCTTCTTCCTTTTTCTCCCTTCCTTTTTCTTTTTTCTTCTTCTTCTTCTTTCTTCTTCTTCTTCTTCTTCTTCTTCCTTCTTCTTCCTTCTTCTTCTTCTTCCCCTTCTTTCTTCTCCCTTCTTTTCTTCTCTTCATCTTCCTGCTCTTTTCTTCTTCTTCTCTTCTTTCCTTCTACCCAAACCCCCCTTTCTTCCTCTTTCTTCTTCTTCTTCTTCTTTTCTTCTTCTTCTTTTTCTTTCCCCCCTTCTCTTCTTCTTTCCTTCTTCTTCTTCTCTTCTTTTTTCTTTTTTCTTTCCCTCTCTTCTTCTTCTTCCTTCCCCCTTCTCTTCTTTTTCTTCTATTTTTCCTTTTCTTCTTTTCTTCTTTTTTTTCTTCTTCTTCTTTTCTTTTCCTTCCCTTCTTCTTCTTCTCTCCTTCTTCTTTTTCTTCTTTCTTTTTTTTCTTATTTCTTCTTCCTTCTTCATCACTTCTTCTTCATCCTTCCCCTCTTCTTTTTTAATTCTTCTCAATCTTCCCCTTCTTCTTCTTTTCATTTCTTCTTCTTCTCTTCTTCTTTTCTTCTTCTTCATCTTCTTCTTCTTCTTAATTCTTCTTCTCCCTTTTTTTTCTTTCTCTTCTTTCCTTCTTCTTCTTCTTTCTTCTTCTTCTTCTTCTTCTTCTTCTCCTCTTCTTCTTCTTTTTCCTCTTCTTTCTCTTTTCTTCTTCTTCTCTTTCTTCTTCTTCTTCTTCTTCTTCTTTCTTTTCTTCTTCTTCTTCTTCTTCATTTCTCCTTTTCTTCCTTCTTTCCTTCTTTCTTCTTCTTCTTCCCTCTTTCTTCTTCTTTCTTCTCATACCTTTCTTTTCTTCTTTTCCCTACTTCTTCTTCTTCTACTTCTTCTCCTTCATCTTCTTCTTATTATTATTCTTCCCCGTTTTCTTCTCCCCCTTCTTCTTCTTCTTCTTCTTCTTCTTTTCTTTTTTTCTTCTCCTATCTTTTCTTCCTTCATTTTCTTCTTCTCTTCTTTTCTTCTCTTCTTCTTCATCAATCTTTCTTCTCCTTCTTCTCTTCTTCCTTCTTCCCCTTTTCTTTTTTCTCTTTTTCATTTCCCCCATCATCTTCTTCTTTCTCGGCCCCCTCTTCATTTCTTCTTCTTTTCTTCTTCTTTCATCTCTCCTCATCTTCTTCTTTTCTCAATCATCTTCTTTTCTCATCATCACTTTCTTCTTCATTTCTCCTTCTTCATCTTCTCTTTCATTTCATCCTTCTTCTTCATCATCTTCTTCTTCCTTCTTCTTCCCCCTTCTTCCTTCTTCAACATCTTCATCTTCTTCTTCTTGTCTTTCTTCATCTTCTTCTTCTTCTCAATAATTCTTCTTCTTCTTTCATCTTCTTTCCCCTCTTTCTTCTTCATCTTCATCTTCTTCTTCTTTTCTTTCTTCATCCCTTCTTTCTTCTCTTCATCTTTCTTCTCTTCTCATCTTCTTCTCATCTTTTCCCCCCTTCTTCATCTCTTCCTTCTTCTCCCCTTCTTCAAAGTCCTTCCCTTCTTCTGTTCATTCTTCTTCTTCTCTTCTTCTTTTTTTCTTCCTCTTGATCTTCTTCCTCCCTTCACCTCTCTTCTTCCTTCTCTTTCATCTTCTTCTTCTCTTCTTCTTCATCTTGTTCTTCTTTGTCCCCCCCTTCCTTCTTCTTCTTATACCATCCTTCCTTCTCTTCCCCCTTCTTTTTTTTCCCCCAACCTTCTTCTTTTCACCCTTTTTCTTCATTTTTTCCCCCCAACCACCACCTTCTTCTGTCCCACCTTTCCTCTCTTCCCCCACCATTCCACCACCACCCACCTACTTTTTTTTTTCACTCATTCACCTTCTTCTTCCCCATTTTCATTCTTTTTCTTCATGTCATTTTCTTCTTCTCCCCATTTTCTTCTTCTTTCATCTTCTTCTTCTTCTTCTTCTTCTTCTTCATCTTTTTTATCTTCTTCGTCTTCTTCTTCTTTTTCTTCATCTTCTTCTTCTTCTTCCTCTTCTTCATCTTCTTCTTCTCCATCATCTTCTTCATCTTCTTCTTCGTCATCGTCTTCTTCGTCTTCTTCTTCTTCTTTTCATCTTCTTCTTCATGTTCTTCTTCTTCTGTTCTTCTTCTTCTGTTCTTCTTCTTCTTCTTCTTCTTCATCGTCATCTTCTTCTTTTTCATCATCATCTTCTGTTCTTGCTGTTCTTTTTCTGTTCTTCTTCTTCTGTTCTTCTTCTCTTCTTCTTCTTCTTTATCTTCTTCTTCTTCATCTTCTTTTTCATCTTTGTTACCAACAGATTACTGGTATATATATATATATACAATGTATATATTTATTATTATATTTATCTGTCGGAGGGAACGTATTTGTTTTAAGAATCAGGATGCTTTCCTGTTAAGGGACAGAACATCATTCATCGATTGATTGATACTATGTTGTTATCTGTTCTTTATCTCCCCTGGAGATCGAATTTGGCGTATAAATCAAGGATATTCATTATTCTGTGCCTTGTATTGGGCCAAAAACAGATTGTTCTTGTTTAGGTTTATGCAAGAATGTTTATGGATCCGAATCTATGTTTACTCCTGTGTCTATTTCAGACGATTCGGTCTTATATCGTGTTATCTTGGTATGTCTATGTGGAACTATTTTTCCTTGTACTGTACTTTGGGGTCAGGTGCTTTCGGCGCATGAAGATACGTTAGGGAGTGCTTCGGTGATGAAGGAGCCTGGCGGGATGTCATGTCTTAGACCTGTCCAAAGTTTGTGATCTCTTCGATTTATTATGGGGACGAAGATAGTTTCTTCTAGGATTGTTAAATCCATGAGTTCCCCAGTGTTGATTCAGTAACGCCAGGAGAGTGTTTGTGTTTGCTAGTATATTTCGTATGGCAAGGTAAAGAACTATTCACTGAACTCTTTCATTCCTAGGCTCAGATGGGCAGACGTCGATATGAATTTACCTATGTATATATGTCGGGACGACATGTTTATCTAGCAGCACTGTATATGTTTATATGCAGCAATTATGAGGACAGAATATGCTGATTCTTGTAGAATCATTTATTGTTGATGAACAAAGCTTCTATTGAAGATTTGCTATACATCCATATAGTGAGCGATGCTCAACAGGGAACCAGAAGCCATTTTGGAATTCTATTTATTTTGGAATCCTATTTATTGTCGATCATCAATCAGAGAACGGGGATGCCCCCTTATTATCAGGTGATGATTAAGAGATCACAGTTATAAAGAAAGCCCAATACTAGTGGGTTAACATTATCTTCATATAGATTTGCTGTACTTTACCTAAAGGAATCTTCGCTAGAAAAGAGGTCCTGTTTAGGAGTCAAGTTTGAACAGTATTTATTAACTGACATGCTCGGTCAGTAAGGCCTGATGATTGTATTGATAAACAATGGAAATCTAAGTGCTTGTTTACAGATGTTCCATTGCAATGTTATTCAACATGAATGCTAACTTATGATGGTAGACCATTGATCAACAATATGCTATCTATGTCGACCTGTGTTCCTGTAACGATGCTCGTACTGTCTATGTGTACGTCCTATTAAATAATATGAAACGACCACAGTAGTCCAGCCATCCTTGACTTCCACCTGTGATTGGAGTGAGTGACCTGTGCACCTGTCGAACTGTCATCCATTCGCGTTTGTCATTATTGATGTCTACACTCACCCATTGCATCAGAATATACGCACTTAACAGTACACCTTGTCAGGGCCCCAACAGTAGGTAACCTGACCCATTTACAGAACATTGTGACTGGACGGGCTTTATCAATGTGGTGGCACTTTAACAACCCTACTACTAGCAAGGCGCTTATCAGTGTGATGTCCAGTATGACATTATCAGTATGGCTTTATCAATCTTCTTCCTCTTTTTCTTCTCCTTCCTTCTTATTCTTCTCCTTACTTTTTCTTCTTCTTCACCATACTTCTTCTTCTCCTTACTTCTCCTTAATTCTTCTTGTCATTTTTCTCCTTACATACACTCCTTACTTCTCCTTCATCATTTTCATGTTCTCCTTCTTCCTCTTTCCCATTAATTTTGTTATCCTGCTACATTCTCAGACCTGTCGCCAGGAAAGAAATCCACAGTCTTTTCGAGGATCATGAGACAGCCTCATCAGCATGCACATTACATTTGAGTTCCAGCAAGGAGCACATGCCCTTCAACAAATTTATGGCAAATACTTCCTAGAGCTTGTCCTGTGCCATCCGCTCAAGGTCGTTACAAGTTTTCTTTATCTCTTTCGTTTCTTTCTCCAGTTCTCTTCTCCTCGTGTTTTTCAGTCTCCGTTTCTCTCTCTCTTACCCCTTGAGATTCTAGGTCAAGGGCTGTCTTGAAATGCTATCAACAAGTTCCCTCATTGTGTGATTTGCTGAAGTTGTTGTGGATTGAAGGTTCTGCAGGATGAGGTAGCCGGCCCATTGTCCAACACTCCTGAGTTGTCTTTTACAAAATGCTCAGTAGGTTACAGTGTTACTGTTTTTTGCTCCCATTTCTGGCACCGGTAACATGCTAGTGCAGCAAAACACATTCATGATATATGTATATATATATATACAGTGTGTTTCAAAAAGAATATCGGTATGATATTTTAAAGGTGTATAGTTTTGGTAATTGCAAACTTACAAATGTTTGGTTTGCACCAAACGATAGGTAAACTTTCCGAGTTTGGACAGTTACCCGATGACATTTCTTTTATCATTTCAGCCGCTAGACGGCGCAAGGAATGAAAATGGGAAGAATAACAAGGGATCAGTTGGAGCGAGTATGGAGAGAATTGGACTACCGCTTAGATGTGTGCCGTGTAACACGAGGGGCACACATTGAGGGATTGTAAATGTAAGAGATTAAATTTTGACAATTTTACTTTCTTTTGGTGCAAACTGTATATTTTTAAGTGTTCAATAACCAAAGTTATATGCATCTAAAATACTGATATTCTTTTTGAAACACCCTGTATATATATTTCTTGAAGTCAAGCTGTAAACTACCACACAACGTATTTTTCGCTCAAAACAAAAGTCGCAATCGCAAAATATTTATCGGAGACATAAATGAAAGGAGTGAGACAGACATGGAAAGGCCTGGTATATATACGTATACACATACACACACACATATATAGTGTTCTCTACCAATTCGTTATAAGCAGTGTTCTTGGCTTGCCCAATAGCGGCTCTCATTTTCGTTATCAACCTCTTGTTGCCCTTCCCCCCGCCCCCCCTCTCTCTCTCTCTCTCTCTCTCTCTCTCTCTCTCTCTCTCTATATATATATATATATATATATATAGATATATATATATATATATATATATATATAATTTATTTATTTGTATTCTTATTTCAACTGACGTTATTCCTTTGTCAGGTCAAGTTGTTTTACAGATATTTTATTCATTCTTAATTTAAAAAAAAAAAAAAAGAAATATATGGTTCAAGTTTCGTTCAAGATATTTTCTATAAATCGCTGATTATTTTTTCCTTCTCCCTCGCCTCTTCCCCCCCCCCCCCCCCCCCCCCCCCCCCCCCCCTCCCCCCCCTCATAAATACGAATTCGAAGGGCACACAAGATGAGGAATTTACGAAATGTATGTCAAGTATTTGTGTCATGCGCAAGGTGCGTATTCTGCACTCATATTTCATTGTTTGGATAACTCGAACTGCGTCGAGTAAGATACCAGGTAATGACGGACGAATAACGATTAGTTAACACATATATCTGTGAGCTCGCCACGTCTTCGAGTGGTAGCGCACGTACGCGTTATGGATATGCTACCACAGTTCTCGAGTTTTCGAGTGGCTCCCAAATTAAAACCGGAGTCATCAAGTGTTTTATATACAGAAACACATGTAGAAACATGAACAATTAACTGGCAGTTAGAAATGAGAACTCACCCTCAGGCATGTCGTACGTGGCGATTAATATGAGGTTGTGCGTGGGGCTGGCAACCTCATGATGTCAAACAAACTGTCACAAAAACCCCGCACTGAAAGAGTATCGTGACCCCCACTGAAAGAGTCTCGTGACAACTACTGAAAAAGTTTTGAGCAGGCTCCTGCAACTGGACCAGATCCAGTGGAGCCTCCATGCTCCACCAGGAGCGGAAAGGAAAACGATAATGATGAGAAAAGAGAATTGAGTCCCGTGAAATGTAGATATGTAGAATGATGAGGCGCGTCTAATGTAGATATGTAGAATGATGAGGCGCGTCTAATGTAGATATGTAGAATGATGAGGCGCGTTTAATGTAGATATGTAGAATGATGAGGCGCGTCTAATGTAGATATGTAGAATGATGAGGCGCGTCTAATGTAGATATGTAGAATGATGAGGCGCGTCTAATGTAGATATGTAGAATTATGAGGCGCGTTTAATGTAGATATGTAGAATGATGAGGCGCGTCTAATGTAGATATGTAGAATGATGAGGCGCGTCTAATGTAGATATGTAGAATGATGAGGCACGTCTAATGTAGATATGTAGAATGATGAGGCGTGTCTAATGTAGATATGTAGAATGATGAGGCGCGTCTAATGTAGATATGTAGAATGATGAGGCGCGTCTAATGTAGATATGTAGAATGATGAGGCGCATCTAATGTAGATATGTAGAATGATGAGGCGCGTCTAATGTAGATATGTAGAATGATGAGGCGCGTTTAATGTAGATATGTAGAATGATGAGGCGCGTTTAATGGAAAGAGAAGAAAACAAATTAAAAAGTTCTAGAACAGGTAAGAATAGTTTGTTTTTAAAGGACTTTCTTCATTGTTTCCATATCCCTCTCTCCTTTCCTCCTTTTTCCTTTTCCTCCCAAACTTTCTACACGTGTGGTGGGTAGGTTTCTGATTTTTAAATTTTGCCAGGGCAGCGGCCGTATTGCCTACTCTGTAAGATTTCGAACTGCCGTAGTATTTTTAACGTGCGCGACGTGCACACCGGGACCTCCTATTTTTTCACTTTTATTCGAGAAGGATAGGCATCCGATCTCACTACCCAGGAGATCAGTGGGGTGTATGACAAGAATAGGACCACTGGTTCTGCAAAAAATCTCCGTAAATTATATTCCGTCAACTGGGAATCAAACCCGGTACCTTTAGAAATCGAGGCGGACGCCAACCATCTTATCCACTCCGACCCCACAGAACAGATAAGAATAAACAGATAAGAATAAACAGATAAGAATAAACAGATAACGAATTAATGAGAATAGAGTTGGATGATAACATATTTTGATCGTATAAAAAAGAAATAACACCTTGCTGAAAACCATAATGCATTATGCCACGTTGAATTTTTTAAACAGCGGAGTGGAGGGAGAAAAAAAAAATTAAAAGTGAAAATGTCTTATTACGGCAAAAGACGAGAAAAAAACCTACGTTGCGACCATACGGCCTTCGTCAGGGACAGACGAACAGAACCATAAAGAACAGAAAGTGAGAACTAAGTAAAAAACATGAAAAATAAACACCGAGTACAACATGACCGGAAATGACTGTCACCGCCGACTTGCGGAAGTCCTCCTCATTTCCTGAAATGAAATTTTTAAAGTGCCTTTCACTCCCAGCTCCACTTGTTTCCTGTGCTATCCTCATTTACTTGTTTCTTCGCTATTTATAATATGAGCTTATTTCTCAAATAGCCACGTTATCTTGTACTTAATGCTACTTTGCCTTTCAATACATCATTCATACTGTTCTAAAACGTCTCTTAACTTCTCGTTTCTTATTATATTTCAGTACATTCTTTCATCATCATCACCACCACCACCATCATCACCACCACCATCATCATCATTATCAACACCACCAGCATTATCATCATCACCACCACCATCATAATCACCATCAGCACCAATGGCATCATCATCATCACTACCACCATCATCATCACCACCTTCGTCCCCACCACCACCATCATCATCACCACTGCCACCATCATCATCACCACCTTCGTCACCACCACCACCATCATCATCATCGCCATCATCATCACCACCACCACCACCATCATGATCATCAATATTTTTCAGATACACGTGGAGCACAAGTCTTCAACGAAAACACAACAAGACCTCCTGCCCTGTACCGTCAGTTTAAGATCTTACCATGCCTTCTTTATCTTTTTGAAATATCTCCCCTGTTCTCTTCTCCATTTATGTTTTGACATCCCTCTATATCTCTTACACTAGGATTCTAGAACAAATACTGACTTGTAAAGCTATCACCTGTTTTGTCTCCTAACCAACGCTAGCATCTTATACTTAACTTCTGCTCCTTTGGTATGCGTCTGGTTCCTTCCATCAGTTCTACATTAATGATCTTGTCATATCATTTCAATCCTACTTTACGCAAGCACCCATTTATAATAGTCGGAGAGGTTGGAGTGGCAAAGAGGTATAGCGTCCGTCTCGAGCTCTAGAGGTACCGGGTTCGACTCCCCAGTTGAGGGAATATGATTTATGGAAATTTATTTCAGAACCAGTAGTCCTTATGATGTCATACTCCCCCCTGGTCTCCTGGGTAGTGAGATCGGATGCCTAGCCTTATCGGATAAAGGCGAAAATATAGGAGGTCCCGTGTACAAGTTGCGCACGTTAAAAATACCACGGCAGTTGGTAATCGTAAAGAGTAGACCATAAGGCCGCTGCCCTGGCAAAATTTAAAAATTAGAAACCTACCCACCACAAGAATATTTATAGAATGTGTGATTTCTATATACACACATTGGGATTCTCGCCGGTGCTACGTAGTTCGTGCACTGTACTGAAATCCTCCTTGTGCGTTCTAAGGGATGAGATCAGAGCACTGATGGAGTAGTCCTTGTGCAATGAAGATAGTCCTTCAAACCAAAACCAATAGTCGGTGTCACGGGATTTACTTCCCTTACTCTGCAGTGATGAAACAACAGAGGCCAAAATTCAGAGTAGGTACTGAGGGTCTTCAACAGTGTTTACCTTTCGCTGAAGATTACTCTTGGCAGTGATGTGAATTGAAGAATGGTGCTTCGATTCTAGGGAGCCTCATAGGAATTTAAAGAAATCAAGTACTACGGCTAATAGGGTCAAGGGCCGTGTAAACTTTGTATCTTTTCAGACGTTCTATGAGTTAGGATTTTGCTCCTTCTGATTGTGATGAAATTAGTCGTGCTTTTTTATAACTCTCATTCACTCCGGCAGTATCGCTTCATTTCTTTATTTCTCTCTTTCATCGTCCTTTTATTTGGCATAATTTTTGCCCTTTCATTCATTATTTTACTCTCCATGCTGAATCTAGTAGGTCGAAGTCTCTAGCACTCCACTCCCCTACGGAAGTATCGGCTATGGGACTGTCTTTATCTTGTTTACCATCCCAGACTTGGTTCACGTTCCGCCAGGTAATTAGACCGGCCAGCCGATTATACGTTATCACATAAGCCGGCTGACCGCTTTGAACGAGACGGTCCAACATTTGAACCCAGGTGGATAGCGACCATTTTTGTGTTTGCACAAGACAGGAGTGCACGATAGACTTAAAGAAAGCCACATTGTCTTTCGGCGACCTTGTCTAGTGGACAGACAAAAAACACAGGTGATAAATACACAATTCGCTTCAGCTGGCCCCTGCCTATATCAAGATTACAGATAACCCGTCTGAGCGAAAGGTATTATCGAGGGATGATGTGGCCGGGGGAGTGGACGGGAACGGCACCGAATCAAGTTAGATGTGACCGGGCTTGGTCACGGTGACAAATCAAGTCTAGTGTGACAGGGTGAGAATGGGGTGGAATCTTTTATCAATGTTCATCTGTTGTTTTACTGGCGACTGCCAGAGATGGTGATTACAGAATAGGAACATAACCCAGGTGATTCTTTTGGAGACTCGTAACTGTGTTTATGTTTTAGGCTGCATGATCGTCGAAAATATGGTAATATTCTTTTCTCTATTACCTGATGTAAACAAACGACACTTCCTACTGACGTTCAGGAAATAAGTTCAAGCTGGATTAAATATGAATGAACACCTTTATTAAGTGTCTGCACACTCTGACAACTTCATATTAGTTCATAAATACATGTGCTTCTGTGGTATACAAACCAGTCATCCCAAGAAATAACACACAGCCATCAAACTTACAAGATGGTCCAAACCCCAAAATCACTGCCTCGCTCGTCTCGTGCCTAAAACCAACTCACTTAACCCCCTTCTATCAAACCATAACTTCCGTCCTAACTACTGGCCAATTCTACCCCAAGTTCGATGACGTCATCCCTGAACACTTTAATTAAATCACTCATAGGATTTGTGACTAGTGCTATTACACTAACTAGACACGTTCAAATACTTAGTGTTTAAGCTTGCTAAGTATTCTTACCCTAACTATAATTAAGTGGCAGCACCTTAGTGTTAATCCGACGTAACAGTCCGTAATTTCACAATGAGTCACAGATTTGTTTGTATGAAGAGGCCATCGGAAGTATTACGACTTTTTAGACAGAGGTCACGCGTGGAATATTAATGTAATGTTTTAAAACACATGGGGGATATTTTGAATTAAAACACCCCAACCCAGTGCTAGAGAGATTCCATTGGTTTGTTTTGAGATGCCGGAATAAACAATAAATTCCATTGGAAAATTCGGCGGAAGAACAATCTGTGATTGAACTGAGAAGTGGGAAATATAATCTAGCGAACTCAGAGACACAGAACAGACAGCTTCGCAACTTCAAACGAGCAACTCCCAAACAGCCAGAAAGAGAAGGATTGGACCTAGAATTCCTTACTTATAAGTGACAGATCGAAGTATTTGGGAAACTTAAAACTGTAAAAAGTAAGCCCGCCTTGATAAATACCGAGTCTGGATACTTAAGGGACCAGGAATTTAAAATAACAAGACTTGAAACCTAGAAATTGGATCACAAGTCATAGAGGAATTAAACTCACAAGTTTTCCCAGGCCAAGTCATTTCGCTGAACACCCGCCGTCAGAAGAATTAACTCTAATTTCCCAGACCAAAGTGATTTCGAAGCTTCTAATATACAGCTGCGTCCATCCGAAGCAGTGCAAGGAGATTGTATAGCCCAAAACTTTGGGTTTGTGGAACGAAGCTATAAGATTGTTCGAGGACGAAGCGGCAAGGCTGACATTTCTACGCCATTAGTTGTGAGAGCAGGGAATCAACACTGACTACCGACATAAGACGAGTTAGGCGAAGAAGTGCCCGCATGACCAGGAAAGTGACGATACAACGGCGGCAGGAGACGTAGACAAGCTAAGTGCTTATTAACAGGCGAAAGCAACGGACATTGATAAAACCCTCTATTTAATCTCCGCGAGGAGAAAATTTGATCCCAATATAAAATTTTACCAAATTTTCCATATTTATTTTAACTGTTAAAGACTAATTCATTATTAAAATTGTTACATTTTGTTTTGAAACTAAACAATCATAGTCGCTTCAGTTTTATATGTATGAAAGCAAAAGTATGAGCCAGAATATTTAATATACAAGGTATATATATATACGTATATCTATACCTAGACATATATTTGCCTCTAAACAGAGCTATACCATTATAAGAGGAATTCGCTGAATTAACTCAGCTGGGGGCTTGAACGGGCTAAAAACCATTGCTTAAATCCTTCACAAAAGGCGACGGACAGATATAAGTTAACCATTGCTCAGCCCTCTGCCGCATGGTTCTTGACTTCTGAATTATCTTGTGGATACTCCCTTCAGATAGAAGCGCCATTACACTTCTATCTACATCTCTGCCAAGAGTAATCTTGTGCGAAGGTAAACACCTTGACAACCCATTTAGATACTCTTGAGTTTTGGCCAATGTTAGACAACTACTGCAAAGCAGGGGAGGTGTGACGACTGGCCCAATCTTCTTTTCTATTTTTAATTTACGAGAGATCATTTTTTTTCTCATCTTCAATGCATGATCGAAAAGCCGGTAAAATTGCGCGGCAAATTTCGCGCGTTGATAACAACTCTAGCGTCTAGTACTATTTTTAGATTAACAACGTCACTGTAGACCTGACCTCGGTGGCTTGAAACCGGTTCTGAAATTAGGGCAGCCTACTGAGACTTTGTTAGAACCAGTTTAGCAGACTTTAAGAAACCCCCACGTGACTTTTAACATTATTGATTGGAGCGTCTCTAGGATGCCAAAGTCACATGAGGCACGCTCAGGTCACATGCCCAAGCGGAAATCACACGCTAAAAGTTGCGCCAAACGAGGCCGCTTTCACTTGCATTCAGGAAGACGAGAGGGTCAGACCTAATCTAAGACCGTTACAAATGCACGCGGTAAAGCACTGTGAAGCCACGTGTCAAAATTGCTGATTAGAGTCCAATCTGAGTAGGTAAGTGAAAATCTCGTTAGAAAAAAGTATTGTGGTGAGACTTGTAGTACCTTGCAAAATCGACGCAGGATTGGTACGAACTGGGTTTACTTTATTCATTTTTGCTTTACGATCACATCTAGCCACATGTGATCGGGTGTATTTTATGATCACACGGGATGAGATTGTACAAAGTGTTGATATTAACTTTAACTGGAATATATGTATATTAATATCCATATTATTTCGTTGTATTCGACCCGACGCTTAGACTAGAGGAAATTAATATTAACAATAATGTTGACAGACCGTGACATACATTCATTATAATTTACTTGACGACTCGACCAGAGATGAAGTGTATGATAATGTCGTCAGACAATTCTATAATGCTGGTGTCGAACAATTATATGTTAATTCATCATAACTGACATGACGATTAGGCTAGAGGAACAGAACTAGAATACTGTCGCCTGACATTTCTATGTACATTTGGTGGGTTTAACTGACATTTATAATAATTCATCGTGTTCTTCTTCTTCTTTGATCCTTAGCCACCGACCGTCAAAGCAGTCAGTGGCCATAACGCCTAGTGGCGTCTTGTAGGGCAACAACAAATTGATTCCACTTTGCTCGGTCGGCGGCCATCCTTCGTACAGTGCCCCAACTCTGGTTCATTCTTTGCATCTCAGCTTCCACAGTCCTCCGCCAGGTTGTTTTTAATCGGCCTCTCTTTCGTTTTCCTTCAGGGGTCCAAAGCATAGCTGTTCTTGTGATGGCATCGGGGTCTCTTCTGAGGACATGGCCAACCCATCTCCAGCGTCTGCCAGCTATGATGGTGTGCATGTTCTCTTGCTTGCTCCGAGTAAGCAGATCTTGGTTGGTGATGGTATTCGGCCAAAAGATTCTGTGAATTTTTCTTAGGCATGTTGTGTGAAAATAGGACAATTTCGACATTTCCTTCTCTGCATATCGCTTTGTGTGGATTTTTAACAATGGTATAAGCGCCGTATCGTTCAGAACGCAATGGCAAACTACTGAATGAAAAAAAAATTGCCTAGAAAAATCACAAACAGCCAATAAAAGCTGGGGTTGATTGCCATGTCCTGTAAAGGATAAGCAACTAACTTTAACTTCTCTGTAACTCTCCAGCATTCTGCACCATAGAGAAGCACAGAAAGCACACAGCTCTGATATAATCTTAATTTTGTGCTTGTGCTGTATTGAGAGGACTTCCAGGTGTTATTTAGGCTAAAAAAGGCTGTTCTTGCCTTATTCATTCTGATGTTGATGTCTTTGGGCAGGCAAAGACATCTTAGTGTTACCTTGACGATAAATGGGTAAAGAATTATAGTACTGCCACTTGGGCAGAGAATATAATAATAAAAAGGCAGAAAAGGGGGAAACTTGATTTCAAGATTAGGCTCTAGACATATGATGTTAGAGACTAAAATCTGATACGACTGGCAGACGGACGGCTCAGGGAAAGACGGCTTTCGAAAGCTAGGAAATTAATGGAGCCGTATTTGTCTTCAGTCTATGGGGGAGCCTTGCACGACAGTCCAATCTCTGAGGAGAATACGGAGTCGAGCACAGTGAAGGCAGATCCGAACCATATCGAGACCTACCCGGTGCAACGTCATAAGGAGACAGGACAACCAACCACGCTTCACTATCAGCCAGGGGCTGAAAAGATAAGTTCCCTGCTTCAAAGGGAACTCACCATGTCAGTGCCATATCTTTAGCCAGTAAATGATGAAAATACTTGAATTGTAAGACATATATTACATACAGCATTGTCACAGAGGTTTTATGATCATTGAATTGCCTATATCCTCTTCTTTTTCTTTCACCCGTATACCCTATTTTATTATCACTCTTTACCTTTTTCCGGTATTTTTCGCATCCATTCGTTTGCGAGAAATAATTTTTTTCCCATTCTCACTTTCGCCAGTTTCGTTTCTCATTTAGAAACGCATTTCATTGCTGATTAAACGAGTAACTTTTTACGTAACGTGTCAGTCCCTTGCATCAGACGATTTGGCGTGAGAATGCATTCGGTCAATCGCTGCAGATTGACGAAATAACTGTGAATATTTTGGCTATCTCAGACATAGGGCCGACATATCGTCTGCATTCTCACTTGTCAAAACGTAGCTTCTCGGTGAGCGCTGAGGTGAGGCGTGAATCCCGACATCTCCCCGGCGCAGTATCAGACATTTGTCTGGTATTTTGCATCTGACACGTAGTTTCCTCGGTAGATTATCAGTGTCAGGGTGGAGAAGGCGCTATCACGCATTCGCTCAGAATGGTCATTTTGGCGTGAGGTGCGAAGACAGGAGGTGGTAAGAGAAGGGGAGGCTATTGCGTAGTTTATGGAAACAGTGTACATCTTTGTCTAGTGTTTCATATGTACTGGAGGGAGTTAGATTTCATTTTCAATCAGTAACTTCGCAGTCAAGACTAGAACAAGCCTTCGTTCGATTTCTAGAATCTCTGTTAATAGAGATGTCATTTAGTATGATCGTAGTGGTTTAAGTTCTTAGTAGTTCTGTGTTGAGGTAAATCTTATATTATTTATCTAGTATTTTGTGAGTGTTAAAGTGTTAAATCGCTTATTTCATTTTGCTAGTTAGATTTGTGCAGAGAGTTAAATTATTAAGTCTGTTATATTCTCTAGTCGACGAGTTACAGTCGAAAGCGGAATAAATTATAATGTCTAGCTTTAAATCATGTAGCCATAATGGATTTAATTTAACTGCTAAGACGCAGTCGAGAATATTTTAAAACTAACTTATTAAATGACTGCTACATCTTGAGTATTGACGGAATGCGTAGGTATTCCTAATTCAGGATGTTTGATTTTTAAATATAACTTATTCCACGGGAAGTGTTAAACTATAAGACAAGCTACGCTTGCAGTTTAGATTATCAGTTATAGTATGTATAATTATTTGATATGTGCTTTTTCCATTTATATATAGTGAAACTGTGAGCGTTTGAGTAAAGAATTCTTACCTTAAAGATTTGATGTATAACTTTTGCAAGAACTTTAACATATTGTGGCAAGTAACATATTACAATCAGTAACTTTCCCGACACTGTTGACAAGTGGTGGTGTGACCAACTAAATTCCTATACTGAGAGAGGGTGCCGACCTGACATTCCTCATTCGTTTGAAATCTAAGATGTTGACACTGTGCTCGCTATAAACGCTCGTGCCTGGACAATTTTATGTGACTTAAAAAGACATCCAAAACAATAGTATTCCCAAGAGAACGGTCCCGGAAGTAGTGAATTCAACCCGTCTTTTTGGACCTGGGGTTTTCTTGGCCAAGATTACCATTGAAGATTCTGTATGGGCAAGTCCTAAAAATATTGTTTGTTTTGTTCCCGAAGTGGCTACCAAAGCTGTGAGTATAACAAAAAAATGCACGTGATCACAGTTGAATGAATAGAGTGAATGCAGGACTCTGCGATCCCTTTATGGTGGTATTTTGACACCCATTCATTTTTTTGCTGTCATAACATTTCTTTATGCAAGGTATTGCTAACTATATATATATATATATATATATATATATATATATATATATATATATATATATATATATATATATATATATATATATATATATATATATATATATATATATATATATATATATATATATATATATATATATATATATATATTCCCTTAGACTAGATCAGAGTATCCAGTCTGTTTATACCTTAAAGGGGAAGAATTTTAGACTAAATCATATGTATCTGTGACTCTTTGGGCTATCACTTTCTTCTAACGGGACTGTGAGCTATACATCGAGGGAAGGATCATACCAACGGGTCTATCATTCTTGTAACATTTCTTGATTTTTTTTTTGTTTATGATTTTTTGTATATGCTTGATGTGATTTGATATGTTGTGAGAGAAGTTTAGTCTAGATAAATAAACTACTCAAAAATTTATTCCAGCGTGTCGGTCAGTTCGTTTTCCCAAACTTTTCATATAATCATTGTCATAGTTTTTTTCCACGTCTGTACGTCTACCTGTCGTCTTATGTGTGTATGTATGTGAGTGGATATATATATATATATATATATATATATATATATATATATATATATATATATATATATATATATATATATATTTCATATATATGTGTGTAGACTGTCTGACTCAATCTAAATGTGTCGTAGAAGATAGGTGTAAGAGAAAAGATTTCTTGATTTCAGAGACAGCCTCTATCACATTTCTACCATCTCACTCGTGGAAATCTATTGCTATTACTACTTCTCACTGTGACTATCACTTATTCTAATCTATTCAGAAGGGACCAACCTAAGTCTTAATTCCCCTATCGAAAATCTACGACAAGCATACACTATTTTCATCGACAATATCATCATTCACCATTCATTCATTTATTTTAATAAACCAATTGGGTGTATATAATGTACCCCATGCCTTGTTTTTTCTATTAGATGTTACATGTTGTCTAATGTTTATCTTTCTTTATAAGGGAGGGGGGTTCGAAAATATAACATAATCCCAGTAATCATTAAGAATAATAATAATAATGGATAACTGAGTGTGGCGTGAGGTTTTATTTGGCTCTTGGATCAGTAAAGTACTGACAATTACAGAAATAGAATTTCTGCAGAAAATGGTGAAGTCCCAGTGTCTGAGAGGACTACTGGTATCACAAATTAGTTACGGCTGTGAATGATCTGATCTCGAAACAATAGTATAGAGGAGACCGACATAAAGTGCCACCTCCGCTGTGTAACTAACTGTGATATTAAAAAAACAAGGAAACAGATTTTACTTAACAATGATAAAATTGACAAGCCGTTCAAATACAATTTCCTTATTATTTATTTAGTATAAACACTATCTACTCTTGTGCTGAAGGGTGAATGTTTTTTTTTTTTTTTTTTTTTTTTTTTCGTACGCCCGCTAATACTCGAGGCGAAATCTCAGGTTATTATTAATGTCTAACCTGACATTGATTTTACGTGAGTATCCCTTTTCTTGTACAGAGACAGGTGTCCCTCGCCATTCAGGCAGATACTCGCCGATTTCGGAGGTACCCATTAGAGCTGGGTCGGCTCAGGAGCCGCCAATCCCTGGTCGATGACACTCCTTCAAATGTCCTCGCCAGGTCTCGAGTTAATCCAGACCAATTCCTGGTCGACGAAAAATCCTCAAATGCCGTCGCCCGGGTTTGATCCTGAATCACCCGGTCGCCAGAGCGGTGTTGTAACCACTACGCTAGCGCGGCTCCCTTGGGTGAATGTTGAAAAATGGAACGTAATGAATTTGTAAGTTTACATATGATTTACAAATATTTATATTTATATAGATATGTAAATATATTACAACAAGTTTTCCAATTATAGGAACAAAAATTATATCAGCTGTGCTGTTATTCAATTATAGTACATGTATCAGCTGTGCTGTTAATTACGTATAATTTATCAGCTGTAATCTTATTAGTGTCTCTTGCTACGCTAATTCACTTTCTCGTCACTGACACTAGCTTTCGCTCACAATGCCGACAGAAATGGTACTACTGGGTACTCATCTCTTAAAACGTTCTGCTCTCCTTAGTTTGGGTCACACAACTCCTGCTGAGGCTCGTTACTGTAGCCCACCCAAGACTGAGGGGGACTAAAGATGTAGCTTCTGTACAATCTCTATGCTGCTGCGAAGTTCCAGGCAGCTGGATTGACTCGAACATACGACCTCAGGTTTTATGACACGAATAAAACCTGTAACAAGGAGAAATAGGGGCTAATTTCTGTCATCAAGCCCACCTATTTCTAATGTGGATGAAATGAGCGTGTGCCTCAGGTGTCTGCATGTAGGATGAATGACAACATGGCTCAGTATGATTTAGCAATAGCGAGACAAGACAGGTGTCTACTTGCAAAACCTTGTTTCTGATAAATTAATACATGGATACATCCAATAATATGAATTCAATACATGAAGAATCCAATAATATAAATTCAATACATGAATACATTCAATACATGAATACATCCAATAATATGTACACCTGTGATACAACCATTTCCTTCCCCCTATAGTATACCAGGCCCTCTCTGACAAGTGCTATATAAGCTGGTAACATATATCCTAACAATATTGTTATGTTCTTATGATAGGAGTATATGAGACGAGGACTGTTTGGTGATATATCAGGTGGGAGTTATAGGAGACAATAGATTGATGTTAGATGAGACAATAGATTGAGTCCTAACAAGGACTGTTTTGGTTATATTTCAGTTGGTTTTATCTGAGATAATAGACTGAAGTTATAGGAGGCAATAGATTGAGTTATAGGAGACAATAGATTGAGTCCTAACAAGGACTGTTTTGGTTATATTGCAGTTGGTCTGAGAAAATAGATTGAAGTTATATGAGACAATAGGTTGAGTCCTAACAAGGACTGTTTTGGTTATATTGCAGTTGGTCTGAGAAAATAGATTGAAGTTATAGGAGACAATAGATTGAAGTATGAGTCATATTAGTCTTCGTCTATTCAATCATATTAGGAAATACAATCATTATACCTAATTCCCCAAGATACAATCAGTAACCTGATACGTTCATATTAAAACCTATTTTCCTACCAGTTTATAGTAAATTATATTTACCCTCCAAGATTTAAACAGGCCAGATTTTGACTCGACTTAGCGAAGCAGGCTGCAGGTCAATGCTCTCAGGTAAGCTATAAATCAAAGCTGACAGCTCCTCTCTTCAGTCGGTCGTCTCTGGCTTCGTGTTCGGTGTTGCGTGTTTTAGCATAAATCTCGCCCGATTATATAGGCAGGTAAAATAACTTCTACTGGTAAAAGAAAGCGTTTGGTTGGTTCCTGGCGGAGCAAGCTGATTGGTTGCCTGCAGTTTCGTCTTATGCTCGTATAGCCTAATTTTATTCAGTTTTCTTCCGCCATCTTGCGTGAACAAGATGGCCACGACCCACATCCGAAAAAAAAACAGGGCTTAAGTTTTTCCTGGCGTAACTTCAGGTAATTTATTCCGGCTCAGCAACTGTGCGTTGATTGGCTGGGGCAAATTTGTATCCCGACATAATGATTTAACAAAGTAGTGGGGTTACACACATTCGTTTCACGACATAGCCCCATCCTTTCCTAGCTGTGACCTGTCATAGCTGAAGTGTAAACACCTGCTGTAGTTAATCATTTTGCGTCTGTCCTTCCAGAGTAATAGGGTGTCGACTTAAAAAATCAGCTCCTACATTGTCTCTTCCCGGAATGTAATTCACGGTAAAGGAATAAGGCGCCAGAAGCAGACTCCACCTTAACAATCTCGAATTTAACTTTTTTAGATGCAGCCAAGAAAGTTAAAGGCTGGTGATCGCTTTGGACAATGAAGTGTGTCCCATACAGGTAAGGTGAAAATTTGTCGATGGACCAAATTAGAGCCAAACATTCTTTCTCTATGGTCGAGTAGTTCAACTCAGCTGCATTCAGCTTCCTACTGGCGTAGGCGACTGGTAAAAGTTCCTCCGGCTGGGCTTTTGATTTCTGCAAGAGAGTTGCACCAATACCTATACTGCTAGCGTCCGTCCTTAATACAAATTCCTGTGTGATATCGGGTAGCGTAAAGATAGGTTTGCTGGTGAGTTTTGCTTTTAGCTCTGTGTAAGCTTTTTCACAATCAGCATTCCATTGGATTTTGTCAGGCTGTCCTTTCTTCGTTAAGTTAGTTAATGGTGCACACAGAGAGTTAAAGTGGGGTATGTACTTCTGATAGAACCCACATAATGACACGAATGATCTCACATCTTTCTTCGTTTGAGGTCTGGGTGCCTTCTTTAACTTCTCTATATTCTTTGGGTCAGGAGACATATGACCTGTAGAAATAGTGTGACCTAAGAATTCCAACTCCTTACAACCGATATAGCACTTGGTTGGACGTGCAGTCAATCCAGTTTCTCTCAGTCTGTCAAACAACATGGAGAGCGCTACTATATGCTCTTCAAATGTGTTTGTAGCAACAAGAATGTCATCCATAAAGTTAGTGATATGGGGATTTTGTAGAGGTTCCAATAATTTCCTCATCATTCTTGAAAAGATACTTGGAGCATTTTTCAGCCCAAAGGGTAGTACATTAAACTCGTAGTGTCCGTCTGATGTACTAAATGCCAGCATTTTCCTAACTTCTGTTTTCACTGGTATTTGGTAGTATCCCTTGCTTAGATCTACCTTCGATAAATACCTAGCCTTACTCAGTGTAGAGAACAGCTGGTTGGTGTCAGGTAATGGGTCCACCTGAGATTCTGTGATCGCATTAAGCTTCCGGTAGTCAATACATAACCTGTGTTCACCACTCGGTTTTCTCAATAGCACCACACTTGAGCTATAGGGAGAGTCTGACTTCGAGATAATTTTCTCCTTCAACAGATAATCAACTTCCTCCCTTAGTGCTTGGGCTTTCGCATAGGGTATAGGGTATGTTCTCATGCATACTGGGGTAGGGTCTGTAACCTTCATGTCGTACTCTAACAGATTCGTACGACCTGGCTTATCTGTGAGCACATCAGCATGGGTTTCCAACACTTTCTGAACCCTCTTCTTCTGCTCTGGAGTTAAATGTTCACTAATATTTACTTGAACATAATCCTCTGTAGTTGTGAGTGGATACTCCATAGAGTGAAGTGGTTCACCGTGCATTTCTGTTGCAATGGCTAGGGTCATGATATGTGCAACTTCTGATGATTCCTTGTCATAGTATTTTTTAAGAAGATTGACATGATATACCTTCTCCTTTCCTTTCTTGTCAATCTTATAATTGGTCCTGGAAAGTTTCTCCAGTATGACATAGGGTCCCTGCCATCCAATCTGCAATTTATTATTGCTGCTTGGCAACAGTAATAACACCTTTTCACCCACCTCCAGTTCCCTATCCTTTGCTTTTTTGTTGTAGTACGCAGCATGCTTCCTCCTGGCCTGTCTTAAGTTATCATTGGCCAGTTTCCAACCTGCTTTCAATCGAGATGTCAACTCGTTGACGTACTGGTATGAGGAAGTCACTGTTTCCTCTGCCTTTTCATCAGTCCATGTCCGCAGCAATGCTTCCAGTGGACCTTTTATTGGTCTTCCAAACAACAATGTAGCTGGAGCCAATCCAGTTGAATTGTGGGGTACTTCCCTATATGCAAATAGTGCAGCGGGTAAGTATGTATCCCAAGTATCAGGTTTTTCACTCGCCAGCTTTCTAAGGATTGAAATTAGCGTACCATTGAACCGCTCTACTTGACCGTTCCCTTGGGCATGGTAGGGACTACAATGATAGTGCCTGGCTTGAAATATCCTGAATACTTCTTGTGTTAGCTTTCCCTTAAACTGAGACCCATTGTCAGTCAATATCTGATGCGGGAAACCTAATCGGGTAAATATTGTCAACAGGGCCTCTGCCACGTGCTTTGAATCTATAGCTGACATGGCCACTGCTTCTCCCCACATAGAGCAAGTATCAACCAAGGTTAAGATGTAAGCATTTCTCTTCTTGGTCCTAGTGAGGGGTCCAACAATATCTACTGCAACACGTTCAAAAGGGGTTCCCATAATAGGCATTTCTCCCAGTGTTGCTGGTGCAGTCCTATGCTTAGGAGCTACTCTTTGGCATTCTGGACAGGATCTTACATATCTTTTTATGTCCTCTGTAATTCCTGGCCAAAAGTAGTGACAGGCTATCCTTTGTCCAGTGGCCCCTATTCCCATATGTCCACTGAAGGGTATAGCATGTCCTAGCGTCATAACCTTCTCCCTGTAAGATTTTGGCACTACAAGCTGTCCATGCCCTTTAGGTCCTGTTCCAGCTTTCTGTATAGTAGGCCATTCTTCATATACAAGTCTCCTTTCTCTGGAGGGTTATGTGCTTTAGGCAATTTGCCAAAACAAGGCTTCAATGTGCTGTCTGCTGCTTGAGCCTTTTTTTCATCTCTTCTGGATGAGTATTGATAGGATTCTCCTCCATTTTCCTGGAGCTTTCCCTGGTCTGGACTGTTGCCATAACTACAGGTTTTATAGGTTCTCCAAGGAAAACATACCTACACCCCAAAATCAAAGGGTAAATAGGGTCGTCCATCACTGCTGCTTTGATTTCTCCTTCCACATAGCGAGATCTTATGTTGATTCGAGCTATGGGTAGTGTCATGGTTCTTGCTCCCTTGATCGGTCCTCTGATTTCCACTGTTTCTGTGGTTATCTGGTCAGGACTCACTAGAGAAGAGCACACAACTGAATCAAAGTCCAATCCTGTGTCATATAAACACAGTACTTGAGTGCCATTCACGGTCACTTCCTCACAGACAGGGGGATGATGGAAGTCCTTCTGACTTACTGCCATTTCCTTCCTTCCCTGATTCCCTGTTGTAAGACATGCAGCATGATGAGGAGGATTCTTCCTTCTGCAGTCCGCAGTATTGTGGTTACTCATTAGACAAGTTTTACACCACTTTCCTTCCTTCCGGTAAGGTGTCTTATCCGATCTTAGAGGGTTTTTGTCCTTTTGGTCAAATCTTTGTTTGTTCCTTGTGGTATGGTCCTTTTGTTCATATTTGGTATAGTTTTGTGATGATTTGAAGTTTTCACCCTGCTTCTTCTTATTTCCTAATAATTCTGCCTGAGCTGCTTGATATCTCTCAGCAACAGTTACAATATCTTCCAATCTCTCTGCTCCTTGTTCCATGATAAACTTCCTCATTTCTTGAGGCATGGACTCTTTCACTTGCTCCATCATTATCATTTCTTTCAGATCCTGACACTTTCCTAAACTACTCCATTTTTCCAAATAGGTTTCCAATCTAGCAGAGAATTGGTGATAGTTTTCTCCTGGAAGAAGTTTAGCTGTTCGGAATTTCTTTCTATATGATTCTGAGTTCTTTTCATATCTCACAAGCAGTGCCTGCTTCAGGATTTCGTAATCTTCCTGGTCATCTCTTGAGAGCTTCAAATATACATCGTAGCCACACCTCTCAATCCCTGAGATAGTTTAAGACTCCACTTTTCTTTCCTAAGCCATAGGTAGTGGCAAGTCTTTCGTATCTATCCAGGTACGACTCAATGGCGTCTTCTTTTCGCAACAAATGGGTCCAGATGAAAATTCATGGCCCCACTTGAGGTGCTCTGGCTGGAGCTACTCTCAGAGTGAGGTGAGCTACCACCATTATTGCCAGTATTTGCCTGAATTTCAAGCTCTTTTAATCTCAACTGATGGTCTCTCTCTGCTTGTAATTTCCTTTCCTCAGCTTCAATTTTCTTTGCCTCATTTTCAGCCTCCCATTTCTTGGCTTCAATTTCTAATCTTTTGGTTTCTCTCTCAGCTTCCAGTCTTTTGTCTTCTCTCTCAGCTTCCAGTCTTTTGTCTTCTCTCTCATCTCAGCTTCCAGTCTTTTGGCTTTCTTTTGCTTCTCTTCAGCTTCTCTAATTTCAGCTTCTCTTTGGCTAATTTGCTCTAATTGCAATTTTCTTTCTTCCCTATCCATGTGTTTGTCCACTTCTGTTGTGACATACTGAGTAAGAGCATCACCTGTCATATTTAATTCCTTACCCATCTGCATGATCGCAGTCCTGAACTTCACTAGATCAGCCATGGCGTTACTTAGATAGGGTATGTAAATTTACTATAACCAAATTATTGTAATTAAACTTAATTAATTTAATTGAACAAAAAATTTCCGTGCAACTTTGTGAGCATCAACTATTTACTGAGTACTAAATGGCACTCCTCCTAAGAAAACAAAAAAAAATCATATTATTGAATTTCTCAACAAACAAAAAAATTTCCTTATGTTATCTATGGGTGGCACAAGATAGAGTGTAGATAGATGAATAGACTAAGTATGGCTCAAGATATACAGAAATATCCCAGGAACGAGCCCCCAGTGTGGCGTGAGGTTTTTATTTGGCTCTAGGGTCAGTATAGTACTGACAATTACAGAAATAGAATTTCTGCAGAAAATGGTGAAGTCCCAGTGTCTGAGAGAACTACTGGTATCACAAATTAGTTACGGCTGTGAATGTTCTGATCTCGAAAAATTAGTAGAGAGGAGACCGACATAACTTGCCACCTCCGCTGTGTAACTAACTGTGATATTAAGACAAGGAAACAGATTTTACTTAACAATGATAAAATTGACAAGTCTTCAAATACAATTTCCTTATTATTTATTTAGTATATACACTATCTACTCTTGTGCTGAAGGGTGAATGTTGAAAAATGGAACGTAATGAATTTGTAAGTTTACAAATGATTTACAAATTATATAGATATGTAAATATATTACAACAAGTTTTCCAATTATAGGAACAAAAATTATATCAGCTGTGCTGTTATTCAATTATAGTACATGTATCAGCTGTGCTGTTAATTACGTATAATTTATCAGCTATAATCTTATTATTGTCTCTTGCTACGCTAATTCACTTTCTCGTCACTGACACTAGCTTTTGCTCACAATGCCGACAGAAATGGTACTACTGGGTACTCATCTCTTAAAACGTTCTGTTCTCCTTAGTTTGGGTCACACAACTCCTGCTGAGGCTCGTTACTTTAGCCCACCCAAGACTGAGGGGGACTAACGATGTAGCTTCTGTAACATCTCTATGCTCCTGCGAAGTTCCAGGCAGCTGGATTGACTCGAACATACGACCTCAGGTTTTATGACACGAATAAAACCTGTAACAAGGAAAAATAGGGGCTAATTTCTGTCATCAAGCCCACCTATTTCTAATGTGGATGAAATGAGCGTGTGCCTCAGGTGTCTGCATGTAGGATGAATGACAACATGGCTCAGTATGATTTAGCAATAGCGAGACAAGACAGGTGTCTACTCGCAAAACCTTGTTTCTGATAAATTAATACATGGATACATCCAATAATATGAATTCAATACATGAATACATCCAATAATATAAATTCAATACATGAATACATTCAATACATGAATACATCCAATAATATGTACACCTGTGATACAACCATTTCCTTCCCCCTATAGTATACCAGGCCCTCACTGACAAGTGCTATATAAGCTGGTAACATATATCCTAACAATATTGTTATGTTCTTATGATAGGAGTATATGAGACGAGGACTGTTTGGCGATATATCAGGTGGGAGTTATAGGAGACAATAGATTGATGTTAGATGAGACAATAGATTGAGTCCTAACAAGGACTGTTTTGGTTATATTTCAGTTGGTTTTATCTGAGATAATAGACTGAAGTTATAGGAGACAATAGATTGAGTTATAGGAGACAATAGATTGAGTCCTAACAAGGACTGTTTTGGTTATATTGCAGTTGGTCTGAGAAAATAGATTGAAGTTATAGGAGACAATAGGTTGAGTCCTAACAAGGACTGTTTTGGTTATATTGCAGTTGGTCTGAGAAAATAGATTGAAGTTATAGGAGACAATAGATTGAAGTATGAGTCCTATTAGTCTTCGTCTATTTAATCATATTAGGAAATACAATCATTATACCTAATTCCCCAAGATACAATCAGTAACCTGATACGTTCATATTAAAACCTATTTTCCTACCAGTTTATAGTAAATTATATTTACCTTCCAAGATTTAAACAGGCCAGATTTTGACTCGACTTAGCGAAGCAGGCTGCAGGTCAATGCTCTCAGGTAAGCTATAAATCAAAGCTGACAGCTCCTCTCTTCAGTCGGTCGTCTCTGGCTTCGTGTTCGGTGTTGCGTGTTTTAGCATAAATCTCGCCCTATTATATAGGCAGGTAAAATAACTTCTACTGGTAAAGGAAAGCGTTTGGTTGGTTCCTGGCTGAGCAAGCTGATTGGTTGCCTGCAGTTTCGTCTTATGCTCGTACAGCCTAATTTTATTCAGTTTTCTTCCGCCATCTTGCGTGAACAAGATGGCCGTGACCCACATCCGAAAAAACAGGGCTTAAGTTTTTCCTGGCGTAACTTCAGGTAATTTATTCCGGCTCAGCAACTGTGCGTTGATTGGCTGGGGCAAATTTGTATCCCGACATAATGATTTAACAAAGTAGTGGGGTTACACACATTCGTTTCACGACACTGAGAAGGGGACTACGGTAGCGAGAGACCAAATATCTCCATACAAACTTTTCCAGACCTTGTCTAGTTAGGAGAATTTACGCTCTTTGTCTCCCTTCAGCGGAGGAGAAACCCAACAGGATTTCTTGAGCCAAAAATTCCCTGTGGGTGATCCAGGAAAAACTTCATTTTCACATTCATATCTATTATTTCTACTACTATAAATTCTTATCCATCACACGCTACGCCACAGGAGGCAATCCGTGACACTGATGAGCACCCAACTGATTTAACTCAGTAAAATATTACTTAAATAGCTCTGTTATAAGTATAAAAAATGACTGAGATATACTGGTGCAGTTAACTCAAAATGACTAAATAAACTATACATTTTTGTATTTACAGATAACAAAATGTCAATTATCGTTAACAATTGTAAAATAAATAAGGGTGGAGTGAACTTAGATAGTCTTTAAAATTTCTTCATAGGTGATGGTCTGATTTGAAAAGTACTTTCTGATTTGAAAATAGAGAGTTCACTTGGCAGCTGTGATTAAGTACTTAGCTGCCAATAAAATGTCGGTTTGTTTCTGCTCCAGCTGATGCTTGTTCTTTGCAAGGTTATGGACAGGTTCATTCTCGTCACTGGTCAAGTCCGATCGCCGCAACCCGTTCCTCGGAGTATCGTGGAGTAATTGCGAAAATGGTCCAGCGTCTGTTTAGACCCGTCTGCTGTAGGTGTCTAGCTCTGACTGCAGACCACTTATACCATTCACATGTTCCCCAGATAACACCACCAATTAGTACCACCGACTACTATCATGAAATAAGAGAGAAACCAAGTGAGCAGAAAACATCCATTGCATTTATTTTGAACATATTTACATTTACATATACATTGGTTGCCTCTTTTCACACAACATGCCTGGGAGAAATTCACCGAATCTTTTGGCCAAATACCATAACCAACCAAGATCTGCTTACTCGTGGCAAGCAAGAGGACATGCATACCATCATAGCTGGCAGACGCTGGAGCTGGGTTGGTCATGTCCTCAGAAGAGACCCCGATGCCATCACAAGAACAGCTATGCTTTGGACCCCTGAAGGAAAGCGAAAGAGAGGCCGACCAAAAACAACTTGGCGGAGGACTGTGGAGGCTGAGATGCAAAGAATGAACCAGAGTTGGGGCACTGTACGAAGGATGGCCACCGACCGTGCAAGGTGGAATCAATTTGTTGTTGCCCTACAAGATGCCACTAGGCGTGATGGCCACTGACTGCTTTGACGGTCGGTGGTTAAGGATCGAAGAAGAAGAATACATTGGTTGAAAAGGTTAATATAATAAGTATGTACATCAGTTTTATCACCATCCACTCCCTGCTACATATGGAACTTGGGACTACCTCTGCTTTTGGTTCTCTATGAGAAACCCACATAAAGCAGTCACCAACTCTTGCAGTTGTGATTCATGAAACAATCATTCTATATACGGAGGTTGCCAGCCTCGTGCGACTTGGACATCCACTAACAATTTTCACATGTTAATAAGGCAAAATATAGAATTATAAAATGTACCCCACATTTTTTGGGGAATACAGGCTGACTTCTGGCTCACAAAAATAGTTAAGGCAACTTGATAAAGATGTGGTCTGGAGTGTTACTTTACAATAGACTCTCACTATGACTTAGTATTCAGGTTCCTGGGATTCCGGGCTTTCCGTATTAATGAAGGTAGAGTTTTCCTGGGATGTAAGTCCACAAGATGCTCAAACACGTTTTGCGGTCCTTTAAAGTGGAATCCTGATCCTATTCCTTACTCTGGCTTGTCTGGCTGTCTTCTTGACGAGTTGAATATCACAGTGCGGTACACTCACAAGGCGCTAAATTATAAGGCAACATTCGGCCCACATCCAGAGTGCTACTATATGACAAGTCTCCAGTAAGAAATGTTTTATTTTTACATCCCAAATGCCAAGCCAATAGCACGCAAGATGCGTATATTTTCCCTTCTCTCACGAGAAATTACAGCGTAACAAAACGCACAAATAAATGTGTTGTTTACAGTCAAGATATATGGTATGCCTGCTTCCGTCTATTATCGATCATGTTTACACTCACGACGTCGCAATTTTTCAAGTTAATCTCTTCCAAGATGTATACTTTTCTTCCTGACAAAGCTGTACGGAAATGATTACATCATCACCCGGCCCAGCAAACATTGACAACAACTTGATCCGACAGAGACATTCCCAGCGATAAGATAATCGACTGTGGTTATCCAAGGTTGTTTACTTATTAATCGGCCGCACCCATGCACGGTTTGGCAGGAAAATGTGTTTCACATTAGTAAACCACACTTCTATCTACCGATCCCAGGTGTCAATATGGGTTCATACGAATGGGATTGATTAACCTAATCAGCAAAAGATGGTCGCTGAAGTCCCTACATAACAAGAATTGAAAAACAATGAATCGAAAATATCAAATACTGCCAGAAGTGGAAACAACTAAAGTGAAGAGCACAGAATGAATTATAGGATGGAACAAGTAAATGTGACTTTCGAGTTTTTTCTGTCACAGTCGGCATTTTTCTGATTGTCAATTTTTATCCTTGTTTGTTTCAGAGCTATTTATATTGTCAGAAAATATAACTTCCTAAAAAGTATGTGGCCTTCTCATTTCTTATCAGGTCTCGTCATATCCTTTAAGATGTTCTTCTCAGATATCTCATTTCACGCGTGTTATCTCCATTTCTACCCCTATTCTTTCATTAATGACCAGGTCCGGAATGTATAGCATAATGTTATAATACTTCCTATATCAAGTCCTGTCTTGTACAAAAGATAATGCGTTTTAGTAGGACAAAAGACAAAGAAAATTACACACCTTCCGGCCAAAACATCTTCGTCAGGGAAAGGAAAGAACACGAGAACTAAGAGAGAAACATGAGAAAATAAATAAAACGAATAAAAACCAGTGAAGGCCTCTTGTCAGGGATCGTGCAAAAAATACACAAAAAGGCTACCGCACCCAGGTGTTGAGAGTAAATATCTCGCTGTCTTTCCTTTCCCCGACGGAGTCCTTGTGGCCGCAACGTAGGCAGCTTTTCTAAACCTTTTGTCCTTGTTAGACACTTTACCTTTATTTTCCTCCTCAAAAAAAAAAAAAAAACCCCTTTCGCCACGTTTTATTGCAGTCCTCGACAATGTCTTACGCATGCATGATGTAATGCTTTAAAATCGAAGTAGAATTCTACCTTACTGAATTCTGATTCAGATCTCTGTATCTAAGGCTTCCATCTCTAGTAAAAATAATTCTTCTTCTTCTTCTTCTTCTTCTTCTTCTTCTTCTTCTTCTTCTTCTTCTTCTTCTTCTTCTTCTTCTTCTGCTTTTTCTTCTTGAAGTACCACGCCTGGTGTGGTAGGTGATCATGTCTCTTCATAACGTCCTGTTTACAGTACAATGATTGATCAACGTTCTGCTGTTGACTTCTTTCCATACCATCATGTAAAACTGTCCAGAATTTTCTCTCTTTGTCATCTTTTTTTCCGTCTATCTTTCCTGTAGTCACGAAATACTCCAGCTTCCTTCTTTTCTTGACTTGACTTTGATCCACTGTCATTGAGCGTCAGCTCTTGGTGATCCTGGTGCCATTATGTTGTACTGACACTTCGTATAAGCTGTTTTCATCATCATCATCAGCTCCATTTCCACAACGAAGGTTGGCTGTAATGGATTTCCGTCTTCTGTCTCTTGTCTTGGTGGTGCACTCTGATAGACTCTTTCCTGTCCATTTCTTGATGTTATCTTCCAACATATAGCGCTGTCTTCCCCTAGCACGTTTGCCTTCAACTCTCCCTTCTGTTATGGTCTTCTGCAAGGTGTTATGCCTTTTTATGTGGCCAAAGTATTTTAGCTGCCGAACTTTGATCTCCCTCATTAGTTCTCTTTTCATACCTAGATTTTCTAGGACCTCCTTATTTGTTTTCTTCTCTTTCCATAAGATGAGCCCCATTCTTCTATATTGTGACCGTGGTGTTATGACGTAAATCCGCCCTAATTTTAGGGGTTCTTCTGTGGCACCAAAGTTTTTTAGTAATCAAGAAACTCGTGATCTCCCTAAACGGATTTAGTAATCTCTTGATCTTGAAGGGGTTAAGTAATTAGCAACTCGAACAGTCAATGGTTTTCTTCTCTTTCCATAAAACATTTTCAACCGTGATTTTGTGGAAGGGAGCATCATTGATAATAATCCAGGAAGGGGTTCTTCTGGGGAAGACTGGTTATACACCAAAGGTGTTGCTTCCAGAAGAAAGGAACAACCCAGGTAATCAAGAGAACTCGTAAGTGCCTTAACGGATTTAGTATTGATCTTGAAGTAAAGCAAGTCGGTCATGGAAACTTTCGTGCAGAAATTGATAAGTCCAAATGGTTATAAAAGATGTTCTTTATTTTCGTTTCGTATTTCAAGTAAATAGTGGCAGCTAGAGATAAATTTCTGGTGGGGTGGGGGTGGGGGGTGGGGGGGAGGTGGGTGGGGAGGAATGAAAACTGCCAGCTTTAGCCTCCAAGGCGAAAGGCTTACGGCACCTCAATACTCTAGTCGTTTTATGATCTGTGGAAATCCTAGCGAAATAAAATACGATTCGAGACTTCAATCAAAACTAGATCGAACTTACTTCAAGTGGAATGAACCACTCACATAATCGTGGCAGGGGTTAGCGCTGGTTCACTAAACTTTCCTGGTCGGTAGGAGATCTCTAGACAAAACGTAGGAGTCAAGGGCTTTTGTTCAATAGTAGTCGTAGCGCCAAGTTGCTCCAAACCTAAACTAAAGAACTTTTAAAAAAAAAAAAAAAAAACCTTTATTCAGGTCCATATATCAATTTACAAAGAATTTTTACATTATCACATGTTATAAAAGACAAAGACTAATAACTCCCCCCCCCACCCTTCCCTCCCCCAGCCTAGCATTGCAACAAGTCAATATCAAAAACAATATACCAAATTATAAACAATATCACATAATAAACCATACTAACGATAAACCTTCCCCCCCCCCCCCCCTCCCCCCCCCCCCCCCCAAATAACTTTTATTCAAGTCAATGTTCACATGGATGATGAATGGAGGTGAAATGATTGATGGTACATTGACTAAATGATGATGACACTCTACCATGAGGTGATTAGTGAAGACATAAATGATAAATGATATTTATATTGCTTGATATTTACAGAAGTATTTATAAATAAAGCTACTTGCTTCACATTGTATAGTTAAACAACGAAGTATTTAAGCAACAAGAAATATTTTTAAAGTTGTTCTGTTATGTTTTTTGTTATTTGTTCGTATATCTGTGAAAATATTCTACTGTCGTAATGTATGCCGTCATGTACTGCCCTATTTCTACATATCCACACTAAGTATCTAAATTCTGCTAATAAAGTTAAGAGTTTAAGCTCCGTCTGTCTCGGTAAAGTCGGTAAAGTATTCAACATGACCGCTTGATACATGTTGAGTGATTGCGGTGTTTTGGAAGCTATCAGTGTTCTTAGTTTATTTAATGTGGGGGGCCACTGTTTTACATGTGTAAAACAAGTGGTCCTCTGTTTCTATTGTGTTGTTACTGCACAGTTTACACCTTGGTGGCGCCTTGCCTGCTTTCATTGCTGAATGCTTACTCATGATAGGTGTTAAACCGTACAGTAACCTAAATGTAACTTGTTTGGCTTGTGGCTTGACGTCTATTGCATGGATGTTTGTGAAGCTTTGTGTGTAGTCTGTTATGAAAAGGTTGTACCCTCGTTTTATTCGAGTACCTAAGTGGGGTTCCTGTGCTCCTACTAAAAGTTTGTATATGAGTTTAGTGTCTTGTTTTATTAACTGTTCATTCCCTTTTAGATTTTCTATGCATATCCTATAAAAAGGTGGTGGGGTGTCAAAGGAATGTGGTTGGTTGTTTTCTAGTTTGTGTAACTTAATTAGCCTAAGTCCGATATAGTAATGTGCTAGGGGGTACAAGCTTGGGTTTTTAATTATCTCCCCTATATATTTAATCCTTAAAGCTTTAATTTTAGTGTTGATATCTTGTAAAGCTATCCCCCCTTTATGTTTGGGCTGTATTAGGGTTAAATGTTTAATGCTTTTAAAGGTGCCCTTAAAAATGAAATTCCTAATTAGTACATTTATTTTAGTTACCACTGACTTTGGCATAATCTGGATATTTGCTGTATATATTATTTTAGGCATAATGAAACAGTTCACTATGATACTTCTCCCAAAAATAGTAGCTGTCTTGTATTTATATTTCTCTAACATGTTTTGAATTTTATCTACTAACTTTACCCATGTCTCTGTATTAGGGTCGTGGGGGCTACAAGAATAGTTTATCCCATAAATTTTGATTCTGTTAACTTGCGTTAACTGAAAGGGGAAATCTGTCTTATTTGCCCATTTACCTAATCCCATTAAACTAGATTTTTGAATATTTAGTTTGGATTCGTTAGCGTATCCAAACTCTGTAAAGGTTTCTAATATCTTTCTTATGGAATCTACAGTTGCTGGAAGGAATAAAGTATCATCAGCATACGCTAATGATTTCCTTTCCCCTTGCCCGGGTATAAAAGTCCCCGCGATGTTTACATCTTGTCTTATTTTTTCCAGCACTGGTTCTAGTGTTAAAACGTATAACAGGGGAGACAAAGGGCAACCCTGTCTCACTGATCGTGTCAGCCTAACTGGGTCACTTAAACTGTGATTAATTAATATTTTACTATGGGTTTTTTTTTATATAAGATTTCTATCCATGTTCTAAAATAAGTACCCATGTTGTTTGCTTGTAAAGTTTTGTGTAGGAAGGAATGTGATACCCTGTCAAAGGCTTTTTCCTGATCTAGTGATAGTATTGCACTTTGACACTGTCTATCATGCGTGTATGTAATGAAATCCCTTATGAAGTGTGTATGTCTACAAATGTTCCTACCATGTACACTACATTGTTGGTCAGCGTGTATCAAATTCTTCATGAATAATTTAAGTTTCAGAGTAAGAGCTTTGGCCAAGATTTTATAATCAGTATTTAAAAGCGAAATAGGCCTGTAATTTTTTATTGACTTTCTGTCAGCATTATCTTTAGGTATTAAAGTAATAAAGGATTCATTTAAACTATTCGGAAGCTCTCCTTTCTGGAAGGCTTCCTCAAATACTTTAATTAAAAGGGGGCCTAAAATTGGGAAAAAGAAAAAGTAAAATTCTGCCGTTAACCCATCTGGGCCGGGTGATTTATTTTTCTGGAAAGTACTGATCGCTTCCCTTAAGTTTTCTAAAGTTAAAGTTTCGTCTAATTTCTTGCTCTCATCATCACTTAAACGTTTTGTGTAGTGTAGAAATTTATCCTGTATGTTTACGTTAGTTGGTTCTTTAGCGTATAATTTTTGTGTAATATTCAAAAAAAAGCGTGTCTAATATTAATGTCTTCTGTCTGTTGTTTCCCATTCATGTCAAATATTTCCTGGATCTGCCTACTGTGTTGTACATTTTGTTCAATCGCTAAATATTGTCTACTGGGTGTTTCTTGTGTAATAGTATTTAATTTTGACCTAAGGAGAGCCCCTTGGTATGTGTGTTGTTTGTACAGGTCTAATTTCTCTTCTAAAGTATGAATGTGTGGGTTAGATTTGTCTATCTGTTTAGTTAAACTTATTGCGTCTTCCAATATATTTTGTTCCCTCTTAAAAGCCCTGTGTATTGTTGTTGCTAAAGTCTGTGTTCTGTCCCTTATTGTGTTTTTTAGCAGGTCCCAATATTCTGCAATGTTGTTATTGGGGATATCCTGTGTGTAACCCTGAATGAGTTGTGTTATTGTATCTGTGAAGAAGGTATTTGTTAGCAAGTTATTGTTGAATTTCCAATGCGGGGATCTCTTTAATTTTGTATATGTGTGTCCCGTACTTAGAACTGTGTATACTGCTTGGTGATCTGTAAATTTAAGCGTGTTTTTTATATGGTAAGTTTTGTGTATATTGTAATTATTGGATGCGTAGAACCTGTCCAGTCTTGAGGCCTGTCTAAAATATGGGTTTGTCTTGTCGTGAAATGTGAAAGCTTGTGTGTTCGGTTGTAGTTTTCTGTAAACGTCTACTAGGTCATGTTTGTCAAGAATGGGTTGTAAATGTCGTATTGATAGGGGTATTTGAATTTTCTTTCTCTGAGATACGGGGCCTAAGGAACTACTGTCTAAATTGGCCAAAACACAGTTAAAATCTCCCCCTAACACTATTCTAGTTCCTTTGTAGTGCTTATCTATAGTGTCATACAGTCCGTCGTAAAATTTGGGTTGGTCAGTGTCTACTGCGGGTGCGTATATATTAATGAGCGTGTGCGTGTCATGTTTATTGTGTTTGCTCTGTATTTGAATTATGACGGTTCTGCCACAACCGTCTGTCCTATAATGTACTGTGTCCCAATCTTCGTTAATTTGTAAGATGGCGACACTGCTATGCCTGGGGCCTAGGGCCAACCAGCTGTGTTTAAGTCCTAATCTAGTTACAATCTGACTGGCCTGTAGGTCGGTCGTAACCCCTGTCTGTTGCAAGAACAAAAAATCAGGTTTATCTTTTTTAATCAGTTTGATAATGTGCTCCAGCTTATTCCTCAAACCGTTGATATTGAGGGATATTAGAACTAGGCTGCTTGACAAAGTGGTATCTGAGGGTTGGCCACTTGTTGCAAACTGTCTACCTGGCAAAGTGGCAGAGTGGGCACTTGCCATATCTAAAATATTTGACAAAACGGGGACTGGACCGTTCGTCTTTTTTGAATTACAAAGCAGAGTAGTGGTCTGAGGCTGGCTACCCGCTACAGGTGAAATATTCAACAAAGCGCTAGTTGATGGTTTATCATGTGTTTTAGGGGTTGTAATAGGCAAAGTGATAGGCTGGTCACTTTTTGCACATGGTTTACACACCAGAGGTGTGACTGTGGGCTGACCGCCTTCTGTCTTAACTAGGCCGCTCGACACATTCGTGTTTACATTGTTAGACCAATCAGTGCATGAGGGCTGACCGATTAACCTAAATTCTTGGTTGCTAGACTGGATAGTGACTGAGGACTGGCTATTCGTCAAATTGCCCTGATAGTTCGGGCCAGGTGCAGGCAAAGCCGCACCGTCAGACCTTCCCGCCTTGACGGGGGGGGGGGGGGGGGGTTGGCTGCTTAATTACAACTGTGCGCATTTAAGGGTGCGTGCAGTGTGTGTTTGTGTGTAAAAGCAAAAACATCAAAGAACTACTTACATTAAGCACAACTCTTAAATAATAATAATAATAATAATACACACTCCCTAAACTATAGGTGTTTACACGTTTTTACTTTTAAAATTACATCACT
This sequence comes from Oreohelix idahoensis, assembly GCA_024509875.1. Lineage (NCBI taxonomy): Eukaryota > Metazoa > Mollusca > Gastropoda > Stylommatophora > Oreohelicidae > Oreohelix > Oreohelix idahoensis. Next base: position 279,338 of record JAMPIV010016294.1, read on the forward strand.
ATGAAATAAAGGAAAAAAGTTCATTTCTCCGGACACCGGCAGCTCACTGTCTGTTCTTGTTGTAGGTGCAACCAAGGCTTTCCTATACTTGGGAACTGGACAGGTCTGTCTGCACTGGGCCTCAGTGCACGGGGAAAGAACTTCTAGTAGTAAACTCATTCACTCACATGTTCAAAAGGCTTGCCCATCTATGAAGATATCTGCTTGAGACAACATGGCCTCCATGTCGTCCTCTTCTGTAGTTGCCGCCCAACAGGAGGAGGCTTGCGTATTGAACGGCGTCGGCGCCTCTAGAACCTCATGTCTTGTTGGTGATGATCTTCTGCTGTTAGGTGCTGACATCACACGCTCGTCGGCGACAGGTGTCGACGAGTTCCCTCTCGGGGAGGGCACCGGCGTAGGCGCCCTGGGTGATGGTGGTAAGTCTCTCCGGCTAGGGGAGTGCTTGCCCGGCGACCTGCTTTCACTACGCTTTACTTCTTTTGATCTCACAGGCTCTGTTGCCTGGAGCAGGAATCTCTTTCTATTTATTTCTTTCTTTTCTTTCTTGTTATTAACAACTTTGCTATATCCATCGCCCTCACTGGCATCTGGGCAATCTGGGGTAGGGGGCTCGTCTGCCCTGCTCTGCTCTGCCGGTGTTTTGTCGACAGCTGTCTCTTCTTCCCTCATTTTCTTGACCTGGGGATGTGGCGCTCGCTTCTTGGGGCATTGGTTCACCCAATGGGTGTCTAACCCGCAGATTGCACATTGAATTTTCCTGCCTGGCAACGACACCCATATGCGCTGGAATTTTTCTTCTTGTCCCGCTATTTTTAAATGCATAAAATAAGGGACCTGGCATGTCGATGGTTTATACATGATATTCCATTTATCAGAGGCCGTTTTTATTCTGGTCACCTCGGCGTCCTTATCTTCGGTAGCTGCTGCCGCCAGTCGTTGCACCGTCTCAACCTTCATAGTTGGTGGAATCCAATTCAGGATCCCCTTGGCTTTTTATTTATCTTGGTGCTCAATACACACCGACATTTGTGGGTTGGTCCATTCCAATCGCTTCCCATGAAGGCCTTTATAATGCTTGAGCTGGGCCGCGGCTGTCAATGTGGCATACCATTTGAAAGGTCCTGCAAAGCGATATAGGGTGGCAATCCCACCTGTGCCCACACCTGCAGGCCCTGCGAGAATGCTCGCTGTCAGAGAATATGAAGCCCTATTTGCCTGTGGGCCGGTAACACTAATAATCAACGTACCTGGCTTATGGAAAGCTCCACCTTCAAAGTCTTCCTCCATGTTGACATGGAAAATCGGAACTGCTGGCGCTGCCATCTTATAATAATTATTCCTCTTGGTTAGAAAAAACCAAATATGGAAACAAAACGAACGAAACTGTTAGCTGAACAGCTACACCACAGCACACACAAACCTCAAGAAAGAGTGACGCCTTCAATCTGACTCTAGCTTTGAGATAACTGTCTCAAGCTCTGACTGGTTACTAAGATGCATCAGTCTTTATACTGGTCTGGTGCTATGGCTCGCCAGAGGAAGTATTTCTTATTGGAGTTAAGACCGGAAACTTTCTAATGATTGGTCTTGGGGGCTAGTGGACTGTTGAAATAATCTTTAACCTAACTAGCTACGAATCCTCTAGTCTAACATTATTGTTTCTATGTGATGATGACCAACCATTGTTTAAAGTTCTCTCTAATCTAAATGTTTTCCGGTCTGACTTGTATGGAGGCCACACAAGGTTTGATGACATCATGGGTTCATGTGTGCCATGACTGATGATGTCATTGATTCTTGACTAGTAGTTTATTTATCTAACTAGTCATTCATAAAATACTTTACTATAAGGCTAACAGTTGTAGCTACTTAATAGTTTACCCTGTTACAATATATCCACATTTCAAGAGCCACACTTCTTTCTTCCAAATGCTTATTCATCGTCCATGTTTCTACACCATACAGAAATGCAGAATATATATAACACTTTATGATTCTCAGTTTTAATTTGTGAGATAACTGTTTAGATGTCAGTATATGTTTCATGTTGTTGAATGTAGCTTTGGCCATTCCTATTCTCTTCTTGATTTCTGTTTCACATCTGCCATCTTCTGCTATTATTTGACCAATATATACGTAGCTCTTGACTTGTTCCAGGATTTTCCCATTTACGCTTATCTTTAATGTGGGTTTATCGTCTGTTTTGCTAATTATCATAGTTTTTGTTTTCTCAATATTAATGTCGAGTCCATATTCATGACTTATACTGTTCACTTGCTTCACTAGTTCTTGTAACTCCTGTTCGCTTTCAGCTAACAATGTCACGTGAAAGATAATTTATTTTACCATCTTGTCCATAATTTGATTACTCCTTTAAATGTTCTGTTTTCCGAGACATTTTGTATTTTCTTTTTCTTTCCTTTTCTACCTTTGTGGCCAAACTTTCTCACCCTCTCAAACCCCACCCGAGGTTGTTTACGCTGGCCAGCTGCGGTCAGCTAACGCTAGACGTAATGTTATCTAAACGCACCTGTTCGACCAGAGAAACATTTCTCGGGTCCGCTTTAAGTGTTAGAACGAGCCAAGACGGTTTCTGTGAAAGAAACGGTTCGTTAGCGGCGGGTACCCTCTGTGGTCCCAACAGGGGAATTTCTCTGGTCGCTTTAAAACGTTTGATGACGAGCGGCTGGTACCCTTTGAGGCCTGGGGAACTTTCGCACGATTTCTTTTGTCTTACTCTAGATTACGTCTTTCGCCGAACTTCTGTAGAAATACGCACGCCAGGTGTTCGGGGGGAGCGTCCCTTGTGATCTATAAGAGTAGACTGGTTTTAATAGACAAAGACATTCGTGAATTTCCTGGCCCGAGATAGACCATTATGGAAATAAGGCAAACACTAACACAGAACTAAATGTTTTTCGCCTATTTCTTGGCATTTTTCGGGGTGAGTTGACATATCTTATAATTATAATATTAGATTCATGTTAGCTTTTTATATATCTGTTAGGAAAGTGAATTTATTTCTGAGGACTTCTCCTAGTAATTTATTCAGTGATAAGGTAGCGCTGTCTACGGCCTATTAAGTGGTGCTTAAACTGTTACGGTTTATCATGGGTTAAATGTTAAACTTACAATAACAGATATTAGGCGTAGAATCAGTCCACGAATGCTTACCATTGGGTTAAGAGTCAGCAAAAATTAACTGTCATTTCTGTAAGATAATGTCAGGTGTGGATTGTTCACTTTAAAACTGAATAGTGAGATGCAGGTAATAACTCTGGATTATAGGAGATAATCACTTATTCCTTTTGATAGATATTTCCAGTGGCAAGGGAGGATCATTTATGCTTACTTGTGTGGCTAGGCACTAGTTTATAACTTTCACTGAAAGCAGCCACCAGGCATAGATATAATTATATCTTATGATCTAGCCACAACTGTATTATTATAGCAAGAACATTGCATATTCTTTGTACTCATTTTGTGGAATGATAATATATTTTCCAAAGGGGACATACGATTTATTGGTGTAATGTCAAATGCTGTAATCTGTTTATGTAAATTCATTTAATGTTGTAAGATGAATAAGCATATTCATTTAACTGTAACTACAGGTTAGGTTTCCTGTATGTTGAGATTGGGAGAAGAGGAGTAGATTTTTGATGTCAGAACATTTACTGATAGGTACATGGGTGTACAAAAGATATTAAGCCTATGCGGGCGCGTGTTGATAATTGATATTTTTAAGGAACAGGAGACATGGTTAAAGACAGCCCTAAACTATCATAGCAATAACTACAATAAATTTAATCCCATAGTGGAGCGAAACTTTCTGTATAAAGTTAGTGTGATTTATTATTTGCTTGATGTAAAAGGGTGTCTCTTTTTGGGTCTCAGTTTCAGGGAGACCGACTCGCGAGAGCAGATTCCAGTCAGGCGAAGAACGAAATATTCTCTTCGATCTAGAGGGTTCTGAATACCGCTAGCGTCACGAATCGTCAACCCCGTTCCTGAATCAAAACCCCTTTTTATCAACGCCAAGTTAAGCTCACGCAGTGCAACGGAGCCAACGCTAAATCTGGAATCGCCAAACGCAGTAGTAGTTCTCTACTCGCCTATTGGATTACCAGCCAGAGCATTGCGGCTTCCAGAATATCAAACCCGCTCAGCATGCCTATAGCAGAATTCCATATCACCCGCCTTTTTTGTGCCTAAACGGGGCACTCAGCAAACCACAGCCTAACCAGTTTAAACAGGATTTACAGCCAAGCGGAGCCTTGCGCCGGATAAGCGCGCCTGGGTCTCTTTGTCCTCAAGTGACTTCTTCTGGTGTATTTCCTGGATACTTAAAACCTCGCACGTATGAGCAGCCATCTATGGACAGAGTTCCAGCCCCACTCACTCTATAAGGGGAGTCACCAACGTTTAGCACCAACAAAGAAAGTTTTGTAGGCTAGTCCCTCACGAAGGATCTACAAGTAATTCACTTCCTGGAGCTAGTACATTTGGTCCCCGAAAAGCAGACAGGCTGTCACCCAGTTCAATCAGTTGGTCAGCAGGAGATAAACAGCGTCCCCCAGCCCAACTCGCGCCAGTAGGGGGGGGGGTCACCAACGATAGCGCCTATACAGTGATGTTATTCAGGTTAATTCCATCACCGATGGAGGATATATACGAAAACACCACTTACTGGAGTTACTTCAGCTGGTCCCCGAAAACCGAAGGACTGTCACTCGATTATTTATCTCTTTGTGTTCTACAGGTTTTATGAATGGTGATCTGTGTGTGTGTGGTTGTTGGTGTATATGATTATTGATGAATATTTGATTATTGAGGTAATTTTATGTTGTTGTGATGATATGCATTATTTTCATGCTTTTCTTCTTTAATAAATTTTACACATTTATTAAGGCGCTGTTCACGACCTTTCCATCCATATTTGTATTTTTAGCTCTTTACTATAATCTCTATGTATGATAAGAGAAAAGAGTGAGAGCCGGAGATGCTTAGACAGTAAAGTTAGTTGAGGCCTGGAGAGAGAGATCCTTTGAATAAATCTTCTTCCAGGTTGTCTCAAGTCCATCTCCTATTTACACCTTATCTAAAGTGTAATCTATAACTCTGTCAGTCCACTATCCCTTGTCGATTTCACTACTGTTGTCCAACTCGACAAATACTCTACACTCCAACTCAACCACGACAAACAACACGGTATCATCTGCATATCTAAGGTTGTTTATTGACCTTCCACTGATGTTCAATCCTGGTATTTCTGTTTGAAAATTGTTTCAGTATATAGATTAAATAGGCAGGGGGACAGCATACAGCCTTGTCTGACACCTCTTTTTATGTCTATGTATGGTGAATAATTCCTTCCAGATCTTATTGTGGCAGTTTGCTCCCAATAAAGGTTACTGGGTATTCTTATATCTTTTCCATCAATACCTATGTCTTTGAGGCATTCAATTATTTTCTCATGATGGACTCAAAAGCCTTTTTATAGTCAATGAAGCACATGTACATACTTTTTTGGACCTCTGTATATTTTTCTGCTAATATTCTTAGTCAAAATATTGCCTCTCTTGTTCCGTTGTTCCGTCTAAAACCAAACTGTTCTTCTTGGATTTCGCTGTCTACCTTACTTTTTATTCACTCCTGTATGATTTTGAGCAGTATCTTAATTGCATGACTCATCAGGCTGATTGTTCACTCACGACTTCGCAATTTTTCTTCGCTGTTTTGGGCTGCTTTAAAGTGTATTGTCTATGGATGGGTTGTGTGGTAGGAGGAATTATCTCATTCTCTGGAGTGCAGGGCACAGTAATAAATGGTGTTCTACTGTCTCCAACGGGTTTGGGCAGTGTCTACATTTTCTTATATTTTGTGAGCATATTCTGTTTCTGTGGCCATTTAGTATGTAGTGACCTGTTCTCAATCTGAAGATTTTGGTTTGATATTTTCATTCAATTTGGTTCTTGGTATCTTCCTTATTTGGAGCTATTAGGTGTATGAAGAGTCTTTTTCCTGTTTTAGCTTGTGCCACTTGTTCAGCCAATCTTCTTTACAGTTGTTTGTGATCATTTGTTCTATTGTTAGCATCCTCAATAGTTGGTCAATCCGTGGCGTTTTCGCTCATTTCTTTGTTAGTTTATCAGCTGTTTCCTTCTTTTCTTAACATGCCCAAAGAATTTGATAAACATACTCAGTCATGTAAAGCCATGTTTCACATTATGACTGTAAAACATCTGTTCGTTTTTCGCTTTTAAAAACTGTATACAACAGATTTTATTATTTTTTAATTATTTTTTTTAAAACTGGTTTTCTTTTATTTATTTTTTCATTCAGAATTTTAAAACATACCCCTTATTTGTTCCCTGGAGTCTCTGGTGAGACAAAGAAAGAATACGGCTATCGCCCGCCTCTGGCATGTCGTAAGATGAGACAAGGAAAAAATACGGCTATCGCCCGCCTCTGGCATGTCGTAAGATGAGACAAAGAAAGAATACGGCTATCGCCCACCTCTGGCTTGTCGTAAGATGAGACAAAGAAAGAAATACGGCTATCGCCCACTTCAGGCATGTCGTAACATGAGACAAAGAAAGAAATACGGCTATCGGCCACCTCTGGCTTGTCGTAAGATGAGACAAAGAAAGAAATACGGCTATCGCCCACATCAGGCATGTCGTAACATGAGACAAAGAAAGAAATACGGCTATCGCCTACCTCTGGCTTGTCGTAAGATGAGACAAAGAAAGAAATACGGCTATCGCCCACTTCAGGCATGACGTAACATGAGACAAAGAAAGAAATACGGCTATCGGCCACCTCTGGCTTGTCGTAAGATGAGACAAAGAAAGAAATACGGCTATCGCCCACTTCAGGCATGTCGTAACATGAGACAAAGACAGAAATACGGCTATCGCCCACCTCTGGCATGTCGTAACATGAGACAAAGACAGAATACGGCTATCGGCCACCTCTGGCATGTCGTAAGAGGTTGTGTATGGGGTTGGCAACCTCGTTATGTAAAAAAACCTGCTACAGAAATCAGCGCTGCACGAAAAATATGAATGCTTTGGCGTAGGATTTTTTGAACAAGGGAACAGATGTAGTGATGGTCCTATATAAGAGGTGGAAAAGACAAGGGTGATGATGATTTTAAAACATCTATAAAATGTCTTAATACATCACCCTCTGGTCTTATTACATCACCCTCTGGTCTTATTACATCATCCTCTGGTCTTATTACATCACCCTCTGGTCTTATTTCATATCACCTTGGTCCTATTGCATCTCCCCCTGCTCCATCCAATTTTCCTGACAATACTTCTGCAACATAGGTAATGTACATTATGTTTTAACCTGGATTTATTTTTCTTTCATGATTTTTTTTTCAAACCTAACTGAGCGGTCAGGATAACAGTGGTAGATGGGTAAGAGAACTGGAGAGAGAAATTCTTTTTCGTTCGCTTTCAAATGTCTACATCCAACTCTCTTAAGTCCAATTGACAGAATGGTTAGAGCGCTGGTCATTCGCGGCAAAGGTGCTCGGTTCTATTCACGGTATCCACACGCTTCGGTCTACCCAGCTGTAAATAGATACATGAGGTTCAAAGATATGTGCCAGAGAGACATGAAGACGCCGGACATAGATCGTGAACCTGGGAGTATGAAGCTGCCTACGATAGCGCATCATCAGATTGGGCGGAAAGAAACTCTCACAACAAGCAGAAGAGAAAAAAAAAAAAAAAAAACACCCCGAATGGAACACCAGGAAAAAAAAGCAACTGAGGGCTATCACCACATGGGCGCATTCCTATAGTCAGTTATGACCGAAGGCTATCACCACAGGGGCGCATTCCCCTTGTCAATTATGACTGAAGGCTATCATCCCAGGGGCGCATTACCATAGTCAGTTATGACTGAAAGGGTTACTAATACTACTTTATTACTTCTTTATTAGGTTCCTGAGGGTGAATATGTGATCTACACATTGTTTGTTTCTTCTTAAACCTACTTGTTCCTTCCTTAGTCATGGTATAGGGCTCTTGAAATTCTTTGAAAAATTATTCTATCCAATATTTTGGTGAGAACTGATAGGAGAAAAATTCCTCTTCAGTTGTTGCAGTCAGTAAGAGTCACATTTCTTAGGTAATTTAACAATTATTCCTCTTTTCCACTCCACTGGTGTTGTCTCTGATTGCGGGACAAAAGACGCACTGGAGTGATAAATGCAGTTAGCGATCCATAGCTTGACTGCTTGCGTCAGGGTCAGCGAACCAGAGCTGACCAAGACCCTACTCCACCTCCAAGTGGTGGTCCTGGAAACAGGCTGCATCACTGCAGTCTGGCTGAGAGAGTAGGGATCGAAGTGGGAAGGCTAACCTGGTCCTAAAAAATGCCGTGCTGAAGTCGGATGTGTCGGCTGAAAGGCGCAAGTATCGCAGCTGCGCTGTAAACGGACACATCGCAACCAACGTCCTTTTCAGGACGAACGAAGAAGAAGGCTCTGAATGCCAGATTTTCATTATTTACCCTTGTTTCAACAATATTTTAAAAATAAATACACGTGTGTGAATATATATATATCATCATGTGACATATTCTTTCCAGAACGTTGTCTCCATTACAGCTGCTCTGAACGCATCACGATTCTGGGCAAGTCGACCTGCATCAGCCAAAGACAAGTTCAGACTCTCTGTGATGTCCTGGGTCCACCGTCGTCTATGTCGACCCCTTCCCCTTTTTCCAGGGACCGTTTCTTCCATCTCTGTTTTTTTCCCGACTCTTATGTCTTTTTATATGGCCGAAAATATATATATATATATATATATATATATATATATATATATATATATATATATATATATATATATATATATATATATATATATATATATATATATATATATATATATATATATATATATATATATATATATATATATATATATATATATATATATATATGTAGTGGTTTTGATGGTATTGTATGATTGTGATATTACCTAGTGTGATGCATGAGGTCAGCTGTGAAGGCTCCTGAGATAAATGTAGCTGTGAATTTACAGAAGGCCCTTCTTGCTACCACTACGACCTCACACCTATCTTTTTTTCTAATGAATGTGGCTACGTTAAAATTCTAGGGTACTGATATGTAATGTGTTGTGGTAGTTTACATACACACACACAGATATTTAATAAGTCTAATAATATTAATAAAATGTTATAACACACTGAACTAACTCAAGCTGTGTAAAATTTTGATAGTAAATTTTCTTTAAGTTTATTTGTTCTGAACCAAGGTTTTATTTTGGTCAGAACATATGAAAGGTTTTGCAATTATGAATGAAATGCATGAATATATGGCATAATAAATGAAAGGTGTGTACATATGTATTTTACAAGACTAGTTAATATTACTACTGTTTATAGTTGTAATTTATCTGGGAGAACGATTAATGGATGTGCTGTTGGGGTGGCCTCATCACTCCCTGTCTATGGCTACTAAACATTGTCCATTTATTGATGGGAATATAATTGGTGTGTTAGAAAATAATTTGGTGAATATCCAGCAGGCCAGACGCTCACGTATCTTGAATGAGTAGTTCTGGTGCTGGAATCTGGTGGCCCCACCTCTCCGTGCTTGGGGGCAATATAAGGCTGCTCTGCCAAAATATAAACTGCACGGGTCCACTCTTGTATTATTCAACACATCATTTGACACTACATTGGTGCCAAATAAAAACTCACAGTTCTGAAATAAAAGTATTTGGTCATGTGTCAGAACTCTACCTCATGAGCCACTTCTACATCCAACACTACACAACAACACCACATAGACGGGGTCAGATCTCTCTGACCATACAACACATCTTACCAAGTTGGTTTCACATAGGATAAGTTCCCCCAGACTACACATTCTGAAATATGTTCATTAGCTTCCTGCCATAGAATAGGATAGGTGATATGTTCCACTGATCTCAACACTTGATCCGCCCTTCATAATCCTTGCTGGAGTTTATGTATTTTGTTTGTCTCTAGACCCTGAACTGGGGCGGGGGGTCTAGAGCGAATCCTTACTTGTTGTAAGGGATAGATTTTGATATGGCAGTATCAAATCACTCGAAACATTAAACAAATACTAAAATATACAAAGAAATACTTTCAGTCTTACCAGAATTATGAATAGAGAACACAGTTATATGCTAGCAAAACTCAGCTGAGCTGCTGGCTCTAGTATGGCGTCCCTCTAAATATTTCAATTAGCTTCTGGGAAATACACCACTGAATTATTACTGTGTCTACTACTGGACAACTTATGATGAATGGCAAAAATGCGCGTCTGAGCGCCGATAATATGTTCATCTATGGCCAATCACCGCCTTTTTTCCTTTTCAAATTCAAACCTCCTACCAAAAGTCAATTCAGTCATACCTCAGTCAAGTATGTATTATTGTCTGTTGGTCCGTCTGTCTCTACTTGCGTTTCACAAAAAAACACACTTGTTTTTTGAACCAACTCTGCCGTCCCCTACACAATTTTGCCTTTAAAGTTATCTTTAGCCACAATTCTCCACCACATTCCCTCTCTTTCATTCCAACTAGATTTTAGCACTTGAGTCTCAAGGCCGCATTTTTTGAAAATTAGTGACATTTTTTGTTTCAATGCAGTCGCTCGCTGATATGAACAACACAGTCTTTTGTCAATATCTTTCTTATTATCTATCCGTCTGTATAAATGAAAGCATATTAATTCACTGCTCAAGATGGGCCATCAGGCCAGCTAGGTTTTATATTCCTGACATTATTATTAAGAAACAGTTACTTTTCAAGGTTAGTTGGTTTTTTGAAATATTTTCGAGCATCTTCTTATAATGCGTTTGCCGCTGAATTCAAATAAACGGACTAAGTTATCGCAAAAGCGTCCAAGAAATGACTGTTGCGTATAATAGCTAAGGTCCCTTTTGTCGATTTCTTTACCTTGTGTCAACTTGGGGACGTGAATTTTTTTCCTTTCCCCACCAATTGCGTCTTTTTAGCCTTGCTAGTTTCAAGCACGCGTTCAGTCATATTTTTCCTTTTGATCTCCGTTCTCCTCCCGTTCCAAGGGTAAACGTTTTGCCTTCACGTCTAACAAGTTAGTTTCCATGGCGGGTGGTGACCCGCGGCGTGGGCGATCATGTATTCTAGTAGCTTACGCATTAGTTTTTATCCCTACATTTTATCTTTGGAGATATTTTAACGTTGTATCACGGTTAATTTTATCACAATATATATATATATATATATATATATATATATATATATATATATATATATATATATATATATATATATATATATATAGGTGCCAATTGTTGTCATAGCCAGGAGTGGAATTGAGGACGAGCTCTCAATATCTGACCAAATGCTCCTAAGGCGTGCGTAACACAAAGCCTCTGACAACAAAAGTCCAACTCCTGGCCTTCTCGTGGCAGCACCGTTTAATACTAACAGGAGAAGGGGCGAAAGGCGAGTGTCTGGCGCCTTAAAAACAGATTGCTCCAGGTACATTTTTGTATGTACCTGCAAGGATACTTGGAGAGGAGACGGGCACCGCCAAGCAAACCTCTTGCCCACTGAAATGCTATGATGGAAGGTCAACTCAGTAATAATATGCCGGATCGGCCGAGGCCCGGATTAACAACGACCGCGCTCTCATTGCCCCTTGAGAGTGATAAGTCAGTGAATGGGGTACAAACACCTGTCTTGAAACTTCCTAGAGAAAGTTTTGTTGTTGGAACTTGGAATGTACGCACGCTATATGCGTGTGGAAAAGTCAGAGAACTAACACATGAACTTGTTAGATACTCGTGGGACATCCTGGGCCTAGCAGAAGTCAGATGGACAGGATTAGGAGAAACAATAACGGATGATGGTCACAAAATTTGGTTTAGTGGAGATGAGTCCAAACATCAGCATGGAGTAGGTTTTATTGTACATAAAGATAGATTGAACTCTGTCATCAGCTGCACCCCAATAAATAGCAGGCTTATCACCATACGTATTGCAGCACATCCAAAGAACATCTCCATCATACAGGTATATGCCCCCACTACTGACTATGAGGATGAGGCAATTGATACATTTTATGAAAATCTGGATGAGACAATTAAGAAAATTCCAAAGAAAGATCTTCTCATCGTGTTAGGTGATTGGAATGCTAAAATAGGGCCAGATGCATACGGTCAGTGGGCTGACACAGTGGGGAAATTTGGGACAGGAGAAACCAACGATCGAGGACTAAGGTTACTAGAATTTGCCAGCAACTATAAACTAACCCTTGCAAATACACTATTTCCTCATAAGTTATCAAGAAGAACAACGTGGCATGCCCCGAAAACTGAGATACATGGCCAAATTGATTTTATTCTTGTATCCAAAAGATTCAAGTCCAGTATTAATAAAGCCAAGAATAGGACTTTTCCTGGCGCCGACATTGGTAGTGATCACGACATGGTTTTTATGACGCTCAAGCTTAAACTCAAAAAGAACTATAATCAAAACAAATGTTCTCAGTTAAGATTCAATTTAGATAAACTGAAAGATCCAGAAATCGCGGGAATCTTTGAGGCAACTGTTGGAGGAAAATTCGCAGCTCTCAACTTTTTGGAGGATGATATCAACTCAATCACAGAGAACATGAAAGACGTGCTCATTGAATCAGCAACAGAAATACTTGGTAAAAGAAAGAAAATAAACAAACCATGGGTTACAGATGACATTCTGAAGTTATGTGATACACGGCGGGAAATGAAAAAGGTTAAGAAAGAGGTTCCTGAAGCAGCATGGCAATACAGTATGGTGAATAAAAATATTAGAAAGAAAATGAAACAGGCCAAAGAAAAATGGGTAGCTGATCAGTGTGAGTCCATTAATACGGGGCTAATAAAAGGTAACAGCAAGGCAGCTTTTGACACATTAAGAAGACTATCAAAACCCCAACAGCCCAGGGTAACTGTCGTAGAAGATAGCAATGGGGCTCTGCTCAATGAAAAAACCTCTGTAATGAGAAGGTGGACAGAATATTGTAAAGAATTATATAACTGTAAACTCGACACTGACTATAGCATATTAAACAACATTAAGTGCGAAAACAGGGAACTCGGAAATGCAGCAATATTACGGGAAGAAGTGGAAGAGGCTATATGTTCGCTGAAAGGAGGGAAGTCACCGGGTGTGGATAATATCCCAGCAGAGCTCTTGAAATATGAAGGACCAGATATAGTAAAAATCATGACAACAATTTGCCAGAAGATATGGAGCACAAAAAAGTGGCCAAAAGAGTGGACGCAGTCATTAATAATACCGCTTCCAAAGAAAGGAAATCTAAAAATGTGCAAGAACTACAGAACCATTAGCCTTATTAGTCATCCAAGTAAAGTGATGTTAAGGATACTTTTGAACAGAATAAAACAGAAATCAGAAGAAATCTTGTCCGAGGAACAGGCTGGCCTTAGACCAAAAAGAAGTACCTCAGAACAAATCTTCAATATTAGATTACTGATCGAAAAACATCTCCAGCATCAACACGATTTATACCATAACTTCATCGATTTCACAAAAGCCTTCGATCGAGTCTGGCATGAAGGCTTATGGCAAATAATGAGAAAATTCAATTTTGATACCAACATCATAGATATCATTGAAGCACTATACAAGGATGCAAGCAGTGCTGTTTTTGCAAGCAATGATATTGGAGAATTTTTCAAAACAACTGTAGGAGTTCGCCAGGGATGTATCCTGTCCCCAGTGCTCTTTAATATATATCTAGAACATATTATGCAGGAGGCTCTTTATGATTATAAAACAACCATATCAATTGGAGGCCGACCTCTTTGCAATCTACGTTTTGCTGATGATATCGATCTGATAGCTGGAACAGAATCAGAACTTCAAGACCTTACCTCTAGACTGGAGGAAGTAACAAGAACTTATGGGATGGAAATTAATATAGAAAAAAAGCAAGATATTGGTGAATAGCTATAAGAAACATGTTCCGACCAACATTACGTTAAATGGGCAAACGTTAGAAGAAGTTAACACCTTTAAATATCTCGGGTCCACTATATGTAGTGATGGTGATCGTATATACTTTCTAACACTATAAAGAGGAGTACATTGTTGTTCGTGCTCCCACAATGACAGGTGGTCCATGTCATCTAGCGAACAGATAGAGCGAGTCGGAGCATTAGAATCACTGGCAACGAACTGGGACGAAGTGAAGACAAAGATGATTCTCCAGATTCATCACGTTATCATTTCTGGTGTTCTGTATTGATTCCAGTAATGATCTGCAGTCAGTGAAGATTACAATATTAGCTGGTGGCTGCTGTTCGGATCTGGTGAGGATTTTCAGAGCTTGTAGTAGTGCCATAGCTTCTGCCCTGAAATTGAAGGAGATCTTTCCAGTTGGGAAGGCCTTTCGGATGATCTTTCCGTTTAAGAATCTTAAAAAAATGCCTCCTCCACCATTCTTTACTGCCCCCTCAGCGGATCCATCTGTGTATGCGTGTTTCCACTCCTTCGGGTTGTACTTTTCTTCAATAATTTCTTGAGCCAAAGTTTTTAGTTGTTGAGGGGTCTGGTGGCGTTTCTTTTTTATTTCAGGGACTTCTGTGATGATAGATATATTTTCATGGAAGCCGTCTGGCTCCTCATAATCAATTAACATTTCATTCTTTTCAGCCTGTTTTTTCGTCAAACTATGGAGTTTGTCATGCATTGGATGACTTGGCATTCGTAGAAGCTTCTCACTGTGAATGAATATCTTTTCCTCACGCCTGTCATCAAGAGAGCGGATGTTTGTGTATCTCTCTATTGCCTGGATTGGAGAAGTCTTCATCCCTCCAGTGATTAATCTAAGGCCTGAATTTTGCACTTTTCCTAAACGTTCTGTATTCGCGGATTTCCGTATTCATGGGGTATTCAATGAACTTAACTCCCGCGAATAGCGAGGATTGACTGTATATATAGATATATAATCACAAGCTGAAAACTTTGTTTGGTTTTAAGGACCATCTTTATTGCACACGGACAACTCCATCAATGCTCCGATCTCCTCCCTTAGATCACACAAGGAGGATCTCAGCACAGTGTAAGAACGCCGTAGCACCGGCGAGAATTCCAATGTGTGTAAATAAGAATCACACATTCTATAAATATTTTTGTGGTGGGTAGGTGTGCGTTGTGTTTAGATGTTATGAATATTGGTGTTATTGTTATAGTGTAATTGAGTGAGGTCAAGCTGTGAAGGCTTCTGAGTTTAATAGATAATAAGGGTGTGTTCTCAGAGAACCTTTCTGCTACCACCCTAAGATCTCACTCAGACTTATTTTTGACTAGTATGTCTGACAACTACGTCTAATGTCTAGGGTAATGAAATTGTGGTATAATAAAATGACAACAAATACACTTAAGAACTCTATGAAAAGTAATTAACAACACCCAGAGTTAAGTTTAAAATGTGAAATCTTTTTTACAATTTATTGTTCCAGTATCATAATGTTGTGTATACCGGAATATTGAACTCAAAATGATAATTCAAAGTATTTACATAAAATTAATTCAATTTATAACTGAGTATATTATTATTCACAACTGTAATTAAATGGGTCAATGTGAAACAGTGTCAATTTATTCTTGCTCCTATGATTGGGTATTGATTACAAGAACGTCTGTCTTCATCACAATCTGAATGATCTAATACACATTTGGGAACTGAGAGTAGTTGAGTTTGATATATCACGTGCCCGGAGACAATTTCTTAACTGAGTGGTGCCTGGTATGCAGGATGAATTTTGGTTAGATCACCAGCCTCCACTGCCAAGTAAGGATTCTGCTCTTGCAATATAACACGGAGGCACACAGTCGATACTGCCTCAGTTCTTTAGATGCAGAAATATAGACAGGTATAGGTTGACCTGGGCTCACTTTGAGTCATAGATGAAACCCTGGAACGATATAAATGCGTCCTACTCAACCTCTGATATACTCTCTCTTTCCCTAACTCTAAACATTTTTAATCATATTCAGATTCAGCATGGTAACTAAACAATTAGTTAACGTTCTTAATTGGTTGTATACCCCATTCATGGTCAAATAAACTTCTAACTACAGTTTGACAATTTCCTTGACAAAGGAAACTTTTTAAGTTAATAATATCAAGTCATGTACAATCACGGTGACTTGCTGAAGACGACGGCCAGTGGTTTGCCTGATCTTATGTCATAATCATCATCATCATCATCAGTTGCCATCTCCACAACGAAGGTTGGCTGCAATGGATCTCCAACGTCTTCTGTCTCTTGTCTTGATGGTGCACTCTGATAGACTCTTTCCTGTCCATCTCTTGATGTTGTCTTCCCACTTATAGCGCTGTCTTCCCCTTGCACGTTTGCCTTCAATTCTCCCTTCTGTTATGGTCTTCTGCAAGGTGTTATGCCTTTTTATGTGGCCAAAGTATTTTAGCTGTCGAACTTTGACCTCCCTCATTAGTTCTCTTTTCATACCTAGATTTTCTAGGACCTCCTTATTTGTTTTCATCTCTTTCCATGAGATACGCCCCATTCTTCTATATATCCACATTTCAAGAGCCTCAATTCTTTCTTCCAACTGCTTATTCATCGTCCATGTTTCTGCACCATACAGAAATGCAGAATATATATAACACTTTATGATTCTCAGTTTTAATTTGTGAGATAACTGTTTGGATGTCAGTATATGTTTCATGTTGTTGAATGTAGTTTTGGCCATTCCTATTCTCTTCTTGATTTCTGTTTCACATCTGCCATCTTCTGTTATTATATGACCGAGATATACGTAGCTCTTGACTTGTTCCAGGATTTCCCCATTTACGCTTATCTTTAATGTGGGTTTATCGTTTGTTTTGCTAATTATCATAGTTTTTGTTTTCTCAATATTAATGTCGAGTCCATATTCATGACTTATATCATAATACTGTACAACAATTTCCCCATTAATATTTAATTTTTCTTTCTCCCAAAATGTCTGGCTTTTCTACAACATGTTAATATATTTCCTAACGACTCTGTGAAACAACACAAAGTTTGATGTTGACTTCCCTCTAGATACTTCTACCCACATAATTTTCATACACATTCAATAATACATACATAATAATAATATAATGGTGATATAAATGTTTTCTTTCTTACCGCATCAGAGAAATATTAACACTAATAAGTTTGATTTGCGATAAATATGGTCAAATCCAGATCGCTTGCTGGTGCAGATCAGCAAAGACAAGATAGTACTATTATCTTGCTTGTAGAACTTTAGTGTAGAAAATTTCTTTTACAAGTGGCCCCGAACACTAACTACAAATTAGTTTTATCCCTCCGTTAGTATATTAGACTCCAGCCAATCAGGGACTGTTTGGCTTCTAGCGTCTTTTTATTCAAACTGAACTCAATTTTCAAATCTTGGACTAACTTCCCCTCTATCCCCACTACAGGGCAAACTGAGAAAGATTCAAGTCTGTTCGTCTATCTGTCTTCGTCAATATCTCAGTTATATCCTACAAGTTTATACTTCTGACAAGTAATTAGTGATCATGTTGCTGTCTGTCACACAGTGGTTCTATTTTTTATTCTTTTATTTATTATATTCACTAGTATCGTTTTTATTCTTCATTTCCTCAAATATCATATTTTTCTATCTTGCCAATTCAAATCTGTAAACACGAACTCGTGACACTAGTCCTATACTCCTTTTCTGCCCCTATCCGTACTGTATTTTCAAAAATCTCCACGTTAAATCGTAATTATTTTCTTTTTTTCTTAACTGTCGTTCTCATTCAGAACGAAACAGCGCTTTTGTAGTACGTCACAAAATTTCAACAACGCGTTGGCCGTATGTTACATTATAGTTAATTTTTAGCCCGAATACGACTGTGTGTGTGTTTTGGGCTGTGTCGCGTCCAACAGCGTAAATATATATATACATAGAACGGCGTGTCGAGCGAAGAGGGGTTTTGCAAGGCGTTGGTAATATTTGCGTTAATTCTTACTGCAGTTTCGTTCTACACTTCTGGAAAATGTCCGAATTGCTACTATTGGTGGCGTTAAAGTTAAAATCGTACGTTAATTCAGAACGGCAGTTTGGTATCGCAGTTCTGGCACAAGTTAATTGTTAGTCTCAAGGACGAAACTAGGAAAGTGTATAATATTTGACGGCGGGATCATTGTCTAAGCATTACTACTGCATACAATTCAGCGCTCTACTGGCGTTGAGGACGACGATAGGCAAAACACACACGGGCGGGTTTATTTATTATCATAGGAGTAAAATCTTACTGAATTTAGCGATTGTTTCACAGATTTCGCTACAAGGTGTCTAATTTTAAAATGTTTCCAGGGCAGCGGCCAGATACTCTTTATGATTTCCTACTGCCGTGGGATTTTTAACTTGCACAAGGGACCGCCTATTTTTTGCGCCATATTCAGAGATGATAGACATCCGATCTCACGTCCCAGGAGACGGGGTTGGGGGGGGGGGGGGGGGGAGAACTTCATTAGGACCACTGGTTCTGAAAAAAAAATTTCCATAAATTATATTCCCTCAAACTAGGAATTTTTTTTTTTTTTTTTTTTTTTTTTTTGCGTACGCCCGCTAATACTCGAGGCGAAATCTCAGGTTACTACTATGTCTAACCTGACATTGATTTTACGTGAGTATCCCTTTTTACTTGTACAGAGACAGGTGTCCCTCGCCATTCAGGCAAATACTCTCCGATTTCGGAGGTACCCATTGCAGCTGGGTCGGCTCAGGAGCCGCCAATCCCTGGTCGACAACACTACTTCAAATGTTCTCGCCAGGTCTCGAGTTAATCCAGTCCAATTCCCGGTCGACGAAAAATCCTCAAATGCCGTCGCCCGGGTTTGATCCTGAATCACCCGGTCGCCAGAGCGGTGTTGTAACCACTACGCTAGCGCGGCTCCTCAAACTAGGAATCAAACCCGGTTCCTCGAGAATTCGACGCGAACGCCATACCTCTTAGCCACTCCGGCTCCAAAGAAACGGTAAACGTTTTTACCGTGTAACGAAAGAAACATTGTTTATAACATTTTGCCTCGTTTTGGTGTGGCGCACCGTTCAATCCTGACACCGTGTCTATCGGGTACATTTGGTGGCATGTCCAAATTACCTTGTGGTCTGTATCTTATTTTTTTTTTTTTTTTTAGGTGATCTTTATTTACTTTTCATGTCAATTTACAAACCATGTGCATATTACAACAAGGTAACATGGAAAAACAAAATACATGGCATATATAAAGACTCCTCTGTTCTCGCAAGTACTTTCGCACACATGCATACTCAAAGTGAAAGAATTTATGTTTAAAAGCAAGGGCTTTGGTACGTATAAAACCCGAGAGATAAAAGTGGGAAGGAAAAGAAACAGGATGTGTATTTTGGTGCACGAATATATAACCATATACATACATATTTTTAAAACCCATATTCATTATATTTCTTTAGATACTAATATTAAAGAGAGCTTCTTAGTGTGACATATATGGAGAGTAGTGCAATAAATAAAGGTCGCACGCGCGCACATAAACAGATGAAAAGAAAGGTAAGACTGTATTCCGAAGATTAGCCAGTACAAGATGGTTTTCGGAAACAATGATGCCTTGAAGGCACAATAGGCGGACCAGGGAAAGTGAAAAGACCAAATTTAAAGAGGGTGGTTGTTACCTTATACTTATTGAAGGCTATTGGGTAACGAGTATATTAATGTGCTGCACTGGTCTTGTAAGATATTTTGATATAATAGACAACAGTCTCAACAGTAACGTACGGAATGGCCAACTTGAATGATCTTGATCAACAGCTTGTTGTACGTTTTATCACATTTAATATGTCACAATACAACATCAGTGTACTTCACTTCTTATGAGAGCATATGATGATATGACGTTACACTAGTAATACAAATGTGATCAGTAGCAGCCATAAGCAATAATGTCGTTGTGCCGGTTTAAAGTCAGAATGTCTATGTATCGTCTACAACGCCTTCATGCTTTACAAATCCGTATTGATTCAAATCACTTACTGTCCATCTCCTTAAGCCACAAATAATCAGGCACACATTCTTAATGAATTGAGTCAATTATCCTGACACTGAAATATTTTATAACAATAAACACTGGTCTGTCGCTCTCACATAAAAATCCATACACTTCGAAAAACACCAGCCAGACACAACTGTCCTAACGATCACCTTCCTTCCCCCCGCAGAAGACCCTGTCCACGTCATACACTAAATACCTGTGTCACATACATACCACAACTCGCACGCTTTTACAATCGGAGCGTATTTGCGTTCTGCTCCATTGCGCACAGCGATGAATTACCAGCCTGTGAGCAAAGTGATAGGTAACACTTTTACCCCGCCCCCCAGCGAAAACTGAAAGTTTTCCATATAGGAAGTCATTTTTAGAAAATGCGAGAAGTTACCGTCCAGTCTATGTCATACCTGAGCAACAGTCTATGGAATGTAGTCAGCATCATGGAAAAATGAGAAAAATCAATGAAAATGTGAAGAAATATGATGGTGAAATTGTGAAGTTTTGGAAAATGAAATATCTGAATGCATTTAATTAAAAGATGAATGAAATGAAAGATCTAACTAATTAAATAGTATTAAGTAAGTATAATAATTACGTTAATGTAAATGTCCACATGATCGTGTGTGTGCTGTCTGTAGCATTGTGTAAAACTAATTAACTATAGTTACTGAGTGTCTTCAATGATAGGTTCTACTTTCATTAGTGTGAAAGCTTACTATTTGCAATTTTAGCACTTTAGAGTCCCATAACTGGTTTAAGTAATAACAAACAAAAAATGTTCAAATGGCGAAGTTCTCCATAGGCGTATCGAATCGATTGTTTCTTGTGTGAGATTTCTTTTCATATGTTGCCTCTTGAGTGTCACAGTCTCTGAGCCCCAATATTTGAAGTTCGTTTGCTGGAATAGGACATATGATCTTTTTAAAGTTCTGCATCCCAGTCATTTTGTGAAGGATTGCCATTAAGATATGACAAAGAGCCTTATACTGTTTACTTGAGATACTGTTTGATTTGGTTCCTTTACCGCATACGTCATGACTGTCCGCAAATCAGATCTTATGTACTGTTCATGGAACTTGATGTAGTGTGAAACGATTTGAATGTATCCACACAAAACGTCTCTTATCTTGTCTTCAAATGACTTGAGTTGTTTCTCTTGATAACGATAGTAATATGTATCTGGTTATGGATATTGTCAAGATAGCGTTTTTAAGTTATCGAGGTATCTGTAGACTATCAGCAGTGTACCTTTGTCAATGGGTCGCAGCAATGTCATATCCTTGAGAATCGGGCAGGTCTGTCTGTGTACATCTCGACAGAACATCTGCAAGCACATTGGACTTGCCCTCAATAGGTCGAATGATATAGTCATATATTTGCAAATTAATTGCATAACGTGCGACTCGTGCGTTTTTCATGTTGGATTTTTGAAGGAACGACAGGGCCTTCTGGTCTGTCTCAATGATGAAACGAGAACCAAGAAGGAAACGCTGAAGCTTTGTGACAGCCCATATGATCGCGAAAAGCTCGCGCTCAATAATTGGATATCTGGTTTCTGTCTTTGTGAGCTTCCTCGACACATACATCACTGGATGAAGCATTCCATCTACTTCTTGCATCAAGGAGCCACCAATACCGTACATCGAAGCGTCTGTCCTGAGAATAAATGGGAGATGAGGATCAGGGAGTTTTAAAATTGGTGCACATGAAAAGTAATGCTTTAAATGGACTAGAGCTATGTTGCAGGCCTCCGTCCAGACAATTCTATTAGGGGAGCCTTTCGTAGTTAACTCAGACAGGACTGACGTAACTGAAGATAAATGAGGCATAAATTTATTATAGAACTGTATAAGGCCGAGAAGACTCCGCACCTGCTTCTTAGTCTTAGGAATTGATAGGTTAAGAATCTTCGAGATAGTTTTATCCTCAGTTTTCAGAAATCCATGGCCCACTCTGTGACCTAAGAAAGAAATTTCTTTGAAACCTATTTGAACTTTCGAAGGATTCGCTGTCAGATTATTAGAGCGAAGAATTTCGAGAAGAGATTTCAATCCAGAAACATGTTCGTCCCAAGAGTTGTGGAACAAACAAATGTCATCTATATAGGAGATGATATCAGACCTATGAGAAAATAGTTTCCTCATCATCCGAACGAAAGTCGCTGGTGCGTTTACCAAGCCAAAGCACATGAAATTATACTGAAAGAGACCCTTAGGGGTAGCAAAAGCAGTGAAAGGTTTTGCGTTTTCCGTGAGAGGTATTTGCCAATAACCCTTGGCTAAGTCAAATTTGCTAAAGTAGGTTGCTTTAGAAAGTTTTGACAGTAATTCGTCGAGAACTGGCATTGGCTATGCGTCAGACTCGGTTATGGAATTGAGTTTACGAAATCCATGCATAATCTGATATTATTATCCTTCTTCTTGACTATAACCATTGGGAAAGAATAAGCAGACTCTGATGGTGCAATAATGTTAAGCTGTAACATTTGACCTAATTCTTTTTCAACCTGATCCTGAAAGTGGATAGGGATAGGGTAAGGCTTTAATTTAATAGGTTTGTGATCTGTGAGTCTAATATCGTGAGTGATTATAGACGTTCGGCCTGGAATATTAGACAGAACTTGCTGATATGATTCTAGAATAGAAAGAATTTGAGATTGTTGTTCGTTGGATAGATCCGGACAAATAGATACATTTACCCATGATTCTGTCGGATAAAGAGACATGACAGGAAGTTGCAAAGGTACATCATGAAAAGAAGTGGGTTCTTCTTGAATCACTGACAATGAAGAGTAAGATGAAGGATGATCAGTGATTACTTCATTAACAGCATCTAAGATAGGTTTGAGATATTCAGGTCTATCATGGAATTGTTTGAGCATGTTGATGTGAAAGGTTTTATTCTTGCCTTTCACGTCAAGAATGTAATCAACATCTGTCAATTTTGAAATAATTTCATATGGACCACTCCACGAAATGAGAAGGCTATTCTCTCTCGTTGGTAGCAGGACGTAAGCTTTGTCTCCAGGAAGTAATTTCCTTAACTTTTTCCAACGGTTTTGAAGAGATCTAGCTTTTTCTTTTGCCTTTTCAGATGAATCAGTCGCTATTTTCCAAGCGTCTATAAGTGTCTTTCGTAGATTCACCACATACTCATAGGATGACTGGCATTCCTGAGTCATCTCCGAACCTGTAAGTAATTGTTTTATTATCGACATGGGTCCTCGTGGTGGAGCACCATACATGAGCTCAAAAGGCGAGAACACAGTGTGTTCGTTTGGGACTTCCCGATAAGCGAACAGCACTGCTGGGAGCACTCTATCCCAGTCTTGTGGATACGTCGTGGTAACTTTCCCCAGTATTTGTTTCAGCGTTTTATTTAAACGTTCTATCATGCCATTTGATATAGGATGATAAACAGAGCTAAGAGATCTATCAATATTGCATAGTTCCATGACATGCGACATGACATCTGACACAAACTGTGATCCTCTATCTGATAAAATATTGTCAGGGAACCCCACTCTCGTAAAAATGAGGAATAGTGCATCAGCCACATCGGTGGTAGCAATGTGTTTAAGAAGTATTGCCTCCGGCCACCTGGTGCACATATCAATACAGGCGAGGACATATCTATGACCTCTGGCTGACGGAACTGACAGTGGACCTATTAAGTCTATGGCCATTTTTTCGAATGGTCGCACCAAAATATCCGCAGCCTGTATAGGTGCATTATGGTAAGCACCCTTTGTAGCCACTTGTTGGCATGTCTTGCACGAACGACAAAATAATTTGACATCCCTGACTACTCCAGGCCAATAAAAATGTTGTAAGACTCTATATTTCGTCCTAGCAAAGCCCATGTGGCCTGCACAGTTTGTATCATGCGCATGTCTGAGAATGTAAGGTCGAATATTGGTTGGTACCATAATTTGCTGCTGTACCGATGTAGCATCTCTAGCATTACGAATTAATATGTCATTTTTAATTGTATACCAAGGTTGTGACCTTTCCGAGCAACCGACATCATCTGATTTTACCAATTTGAAAAATCTTTTTAAAGAATTGTCATTCTTTTGCATATCAATAAATGATGTCTTCGTTAACATCGACATAAGATGTTGATCTTCCTCCTTGTCATGATTGTTAGTCATTTCTTCTTCCTCTTGAGCCTGTGCCTGTGCTCTTGTAACGACCATATTAGCGAGTAGTATATGCTGACGTTCCCAGATTTCTATATCTTGGAGTGAACACGCTTTTATACCCACAATATTGCCCATGATTATGTCAGCAATTGGTTCCTGTAATAAACAAGCTTTCACTTGACCTGAGAAAAATGGAGTATCAATGTGCACAATGGCCACAGGATAGAATTCCACCGTGCCTCCAAATAGGACACATTTTACATTCTCCCCGGTGCAGCAAGATGGGTCTACCAACGATTTGCGTACTCCAACAGTTGTGCACCCTGTATCACGCAAGACTGAAACTAGTTGATTATTTAAAAAACCCCCGTGAAACATTAGCGAGCCTTTTCCATCATGAGAGGCTAATGCAGGTAACAACGCGGGCACAGGATGACCGCAGGAAAGTCTGGAGACCACATCTGGCTGAAACAGAGTGCTGCATTCTGAACAATTTGATGGATTAAATAAATCAGCTGCACACGCATTTGCAATATTTGTGTTTTCCCCATTGGGATTAACTGCTCCTGTGTTACTACTCGTATTATGATTCCAGTTCGAGTTTTTTCGATCCATGCTCCGAGAGCGATTAAAGTTGTTATTACCCCGGTAATAATTCCGACTCTCTCTACCATTCTGAGGATTATTAGAATGCTGAGGACACGTACAACCTGGACAGTGTTGAGATGGAGGAGAGTTTTGGTTGTTCTTTGTATAATAGGATCTGTCTCCTCTGTTCATGTAGGTATTATCAGATCTACGCCATCCTCTGTTAGATTGAAAGTAACCCTGTGATGGTCTATTTCCATCAAAATATCGTTGGGAGTTTCTCTGATATTGATAAGGTTGATTGCCAAAATTGTACCGTCCTCGGAAAGATCCACTATTTCGGTCATTATTCCTGCCAAAATTTCTATCCATACTTTGCGATCGAGCTCTAGGGTTGTTTATCTGCACTGAATGAGCTGATGCAACAGGTAATGCCTCTTTAATAGTAGAGTTGTTCACACTCTTCCCTGGGTGTGCCGTCATAAACTGGCGCTCTAACAACTCAAGGGATTGTAACGATTCTGGCTTCCGTTCATGTAAATAGGCCAACAAATCAGGGCTAATGGAAGAAAGTACTTTGTCTCTCAAAATAAGGTCCATCAAGTCCTCATATGTATGTTTGATTTTAGCCAACTCAACCCAACGATTGAAGCATAACTTTATAGTTGAAATGAACTCACTAAAGACTTTGTTGCTTTCGGGTGTGAGTTTTTTAAATCTTAGCCTGTATCCATTCTCGTCTAATTGATACTTTCTTAAAAGTAATGTTTTAGCTGCCTCATAAGATTTTATGTTTTCCTCATCCATTGTTGACACAGCTGTCAACGCTTCACCTGTCAGTAATGACATTAAATGTATCACCCATGATGATTTTTCCAGTTTGTATTCCTCACACACTGTCTGGAATCTGTTTAGGAAGCACGAAATGTCGTCTATATTTTGATTAAATTTAGGTAAGTGAAGTTTAAATGATGAAGCATGTTCTCTCTTGACCGAACCTGCCCCTTCTTGATTACTCTGTTTATTACTAGCTTCAAATTTGAGTCTCTCCAACTCTACAGAAGCCATTTTTTCTTCATGCAGAAATTGGGCTTTCTTAGCCTCTAAATCTATCTCATCTTGTCTTTTCTTTTCTGCCATTTCATCTTGTCTTTTCTTTTCTTCAAACTCTTCTTGTCTTTTCTTTTCTGCTATTTCATCTTGTCTTTTCTTTTCTTCAAACTCTTCTTGTCTTTTCTTTTCTGCTATTTTTTCTAACTGAATTCGTTCATCTTTTTCGATCTCTCTCATTCTTGCTCTATCATCCCTCTCCAGTTTCTTTTCTTCTCTTTCCAGTTGCTCCATGGCAAACTCTTTAAGCTCCTGGCCTTGCATTCCCATCTCTTTACCTAGCTGGATAAAATGCTCCAGACTAGACATTATGTAAGTTTAAGTATATATATATATATATATATATATATATATATATATATATATCCATATATATATATATCAATATATATATATATATATATATATATATATATAAGTTACTTAGTCTGAATATGAATATGGGTACTGATGAGCGATAAACAGCATCAATGCCAATTCGTTAAAATTCAGTACTCTGCAAATGTGACTTAGCAAGTAATCAATGGAAACAAAAAAATTAGTGTCGTACACTATAAGACAGAACACGTAGTACAATAGTGTAGCAACAGAAGAAAATACTAAGGTGTAGAAAAAAAGGATAATGTTTGAAATATATGCTTACACTATAAGGTTAGACTAGACAAGACGAATTCACAACAAAAATCCATATATCAACATAGTGATAGCTAGAGAAGACCAACAATAAACGTACAAAAATGCAGACAAAATGAATTTAAAAAAACAACTGACAAATACAAACAACAGTGAAAAAACAGGACAGCACGTCTATAACATAAAGTAAATATAGTATATTCACAAAGAGCGCTTTCCACACAGCATTTTGAGCCGGGCCTCTTTGAGAAAATATTACATAAATTTCTCTACTGACACCCTTGATTGCAGACCCGTCCGAAGATGAGATGTAATTCTGCTTATCAAGGTCCCACAAACCCCCAACAAACATAAAACAGATAAACAAAAAGGCTCTACTATAGAATTGTGTAAGACTAAGGCTACAACAAACTAGTCCACTTATCTTTTTATGATCCTTCCTCCGAAGTATAAATGCACGTGACAGTATTGTTGCCTCCAACATATGCAACAGGTAGAGCGAAATTTCATCGATGCAGATTGCTCCCACATGTAGAACTATCCATCTTGTTTCACTGGTTGAATGACTGTGCTTTGTCTTGACTGCACAAATGTTGTTTGATTACTTTAATTTTTCCTGACGAATCCAACCTGGAACTGCGTAGAGTGATGATAACTTTCGTCTCAAAAATGTTGATGAAGAAAATACGAACTTCTATTGGTAAAGTTCAGCAAATATTATGATTGAAGTGTGCTGTTTACTCTTTAAGTTTCTTCTTGCCGGCCCTAGTTTGAAGAAAACCGGTTGGCATAGGTTGCGCCGAAATTTCTATTGCTTTTCGATACTGTAAAATTCGTCGATGTGGCTATGGACAGTAGTATCATTTGATAAAATCTTGTGGGTAGCACGAAATCCCGTGTATACTGGCCACCACTTTATACTGTTACCTTATACTTATTGAAGGCTATTGGGTAACGAGTATATTAATGTGCTGCACTGGTCTTGTAAGATATTTTGATATAATAGACAACAGTCTCAACAGTAACGTACGGAATGGCCAACTTGAATGATCTTGATCAACAGCTTGTTGTACGTTTTATCACATTTAATATGTCACAATACAACATAAGTGTACTTCACTTCTTTTGAGAGCATATGATTGATAAAGTTGATATTTAGTTGGATATAATATATGTTGATAAAGTACACCAGAACACTCCTAGGCGGGAAGACAGGCGTCTATCATCATCAGTTGACAAGATCCCTATGGTGTTGCCTGCCCCACTGTAGTGTATGGAATGTCAACTTGACCTACGCAGTGTTGTGTAGACATGGATGGAGTGTATAATGTGCGAATGATGATAAGGGTTCGTGTTGTTGACAAATGTTCTCTTCTCACACTCATGTATGACCGGAAGTCATCGACACCAACGACTGTGTACCTTTTCTAAAGTTTAATTGGACGTACACACTCGACAGCACAGATAGTGACAAATCACAGGTTGCCATAATACATCATAGTACAGTGGACAAATGGTCTTGCAATGTTACATGGGCACTCATGTAGAATAATGGTATAATGGACTGTCAATAGCCAAGCACTCAGTATCGCCCATACATATATCATCTGACGTCACTGACTGAGCACGTCAGCTTGTAAACAATATTTCAGATGACTTCTAAACCTAATCTCGTTTAGCAACGATTCTTCAACATAATGTTCAGCACATATTTTTCCATATAATAATATTGAACCACTAACAATGGGTTCTCATGTGTAGCAGTGATCTCTGGACTGATCAAGCGATAATACGGGCATCCCTTTTCTCTTCTTGAAAGTCCTACATGTTTTGGTTCCAAGATGGCTCCACTCGTGAACTGTCACTCACGTTTGAATACAGATAATGAATCTGTTCTAAAGTTAGTCATTCATACAACATTTCGTTGCTCTGTAGATTTGGTCATGAACAATAGACTGCATTCTACAGAATATAGTGCTGCTAGGAATCGAAGTCGTTTTTTTCATCGAGTCAAATATATTCTCTTAAACATTCAAATCGTAATTATCGACAATGGTGGCTTCGATCGAGAGTTCATAAGAGTATCTTTGATTACCTTGGTAGAGGGAATATGAAACTGCCATTCCTTGGCAAGATGAATAAACACTGGGGTAAAGCATACACGATAGGTCTAGACGACTATCACTTTCCCCAAAACCACTGAGATCACTTTTTCAAGGCATCAAGCCGACATAGCAAAACACACACATTCCCTATCAGGACGAAGCCAAATCACCCCACTCAAGCGACACATCCGCCGAATAGCCTTTGACCTCTCTAGAGACAACAGAACATATAGTTCGACCTAGATATGTAAAGATATACAGATATAAGACAGACTTGTCCTACTCAGACAAACAATACACATAAATTCAGGCCATAGATATTCTGAAGCAAGAACAATCTATTATTACCCAAACAACGAATAAATCGCAGTAAAAATGTATTTATCCGCGGAGTTCAAGGGAAGTAACTCAATAATGACTTTCCCTTAAGCACTAAAAAATTACCTATGTATAATATTGTAAGATATCAAAGACTGCACGTAACAGTCTTACCACACCTCCCGGGAAAAAAAAAAAAATGGAACATTTTTTTTTTTTTTTTGAAATACATCTAGGAGCAACGTACAATAGGCTCACAACGCATGAATAATGCGCAGATGAAAATATCAGGAATACCTATAACGCCTAATATGAGGCTAAGTCGACTTATGGAGCGACTGGTGAGAATGTGTCTCATAAACTGAGAGAAATTATTTCTCTACAAGTATATTTTTCCAGGAAGGTGTCATCAAAGTATAATACAATTCTGGCAATTACACAATGCCTAAAAAATTCATATCATCACTACGTATTAGATATCTTAAATTTATGATTTATGAAGTAAAAAATCATCAAAGCACAGCGGTGAATAAACATACATGAACCGCTATGTAGTGATACAATCATTATTATTAAATTACAAATGTGTATCTATCATGATATAGAAAAGGAACTACTATAGAACTAGACATATCAAGAAGTCTAAGCCCTAATAGTTATGTGGAATCATGTGGGCATCTTGACAGAATGTCTGCCATCACATTATCTGATCCCCGAATAGCTCGCACAGAGAAATGAAAAGGTTGAAGAGCAATTGCATATCGAGTAGACCTCGAGCTCTTCAAATTCTTACTCTGTATAGCAGTAAGAGCTTTTTGGTCTGTTTCTACTATGAAATGTGCGCCTAGTAGGAATCTCTGTAGTTTGAGGATCGACCAAACCATAGCTAATAGCTCACGGTCTAAAACCGAATAATTCCTTTCTGCCGCATTAAGTTTTCTGGAAATATACATTACAGGATGCAGAGTTCCAGAGTACTCTTGCATTAGTGCCGCTCCAATCCCAGTGGATGAAGCGTCACTACGAAGAACGAATGTCTTATCTTTAGTGGGTAGCACTAAAATAGGTGGTGTTGAAAACAGTGTTTTAATCTTATCCAGAGAGCATTGGCATTCCTGAGACCAGTGGACCACATTAGGCGAACCTTTCTTTAGAAGTGTTGAGAGAGGTGCCATGATAGAGGATAGATTCTGAATGAATCTGCCATAAAATTGAATAAGACCTAACAGACTTCTCACCTGTTTTTTAGTCTTAGGGATTGAGA
This sequence comes from Oreohelix idahoensis, assembly GCA_024509875.1. Taxonomy (NCBI): domain Eukaryota; kingdom Metazoa; phylum Mollusca; class Gastropoda; order Stylommatophora; family Oreohelicidae; genus Oreohelix; species Oreohelix idahoensis. Next base: position 309,637 of record JAMPIV010016294.1, read on the forward strand.
TGTTAAGTATCTTACTAGTATTATGGTCCTCTGTCTTTAGGAAACCATGACCAACTCGGTGGCCTAGGAAAGAAATTTCGCTAAAACCAATATAGGCTTTAGAGGGTTTCGCTGTCAGGTTGTGCTCACGCAAAGTAGACAGCAATTCATCTAACCCTGAATAGTGATCTTCCCAAGTATCGCTGAAAAGACAGATGTCGTCTAGATATGCAATGACATCTGACCGATAAGATAGGATTCGGCGCATCATGCGTACGAACGTAGCTGGTGCGTTCATAAGACCGAAAGGCATAAAATTCCATTGGAACAAACCTCTAGGTGTTGAAAAAGCCGTGAGAGGTTTGGCGCGTTCAGATAAAGGAACTTGCCAATATCCCTTAGACAAATCAAGTTTAGTGAAAAAATGAGATTTGGAGAGTCGAGTAAGTAGCTCTTCCAGTAAAGGCATAGGTTCGGCATCGAACTTCGTTACTTGATTCAATTTTCGATAGTCAACGCAAAGACGTATGTTATTGTCTTTTTTACGCACAATAACCATCGGCGAAGAATACGCAGAGGTGGATGGTTCGATTATTTTCAAATCTATCATCACATCCAACTCTTTCTCGACCTGTGCTTGGAAATGTATAGGTATAGGATAAGGTCTAACCCTAATAGGAGTATGGTCAGTTAGCACAATGTCATGTTGAATGACATTAGTTTGTCCAGGGATGTCAGTGAGTACATCCTGAAATGTTTGCAACATAGTTGAAACTTGTCGCTGTTCTCCTAGAGACAAATCAGGAGAGACAGTAACGTTCTTCCATGATTCACTGGAATGAAGTGGGATCATTGGAAGAGGAAGATTTACATCTGAAAAACTTGTTTCCTCATCCTGTATCACGGACAGTGATGAGTAATGACCATGTGGTACTGGAGAATTGTCCGTTGCTTGGAAAATGGGTTGCAAATAATCCGGACGTTCATGGAATTCAGTAAGCATATTGATGTGGAAGGTTTTATGCTTCCCATCAATATCGACAATATAGTCGACATCGGAAATTTTCGATATTATATCGTACGGACCTTTCCAAGAAATAAGTAATCTGTTTTCCCTACAAGGTAGTAATACAAATGCTTTGTCACCAGGACAAAGTTGTCGTAAGCATCTCTTCTTATTGGCAAATTGCCTTGCCTTCTGTTTCGCAAATTCAGAAGAAGAAGTTGCTAATTTGCATGCTTCGATAATCTTTTGTCTCAACGCGATGACATATTCGTAGGATGACTTTGTGTCATCGTCAATATTGTCAGATGTTATGAGATCGTGAAGCAACGACATAGGGCCACGCGGACGCGCGCCAAAGACGAGTTCAAAGGGAGAAAATCCCGTATGTTCATTGGGTACCTCTCTGTAAGCGAAGAGGGCCGCAGGTAAAACTCTGTCCCAGTCTTGAGGATGATCCTCAGTTATCTTCCCCAGTAAGTTTTTAAGTGTTCTATTAAGGCGTTCGACCATACCATTAGACATTGGATGGTAGATACTACTTAAAGATCTATCTATCTGCAGGGTAGACATTACTTGAGACATGGTATCTGATATTAGTTGGGTGCCATGGTCTGACAATATCTCTCCGGGGAACCCCAGACGAGAAAATATAAGCCAAAGAGCATCTGCAATATCAGCAGTAGTAATGCTCTTCAGAGGAATAGCCTCTGGCCAACGTGTGCACATATCAACACACGTCAAGATAAACTGATGTCCTCTGGCAGACTTGATCTTAAATGGACCAATAATGTCTATGGCCATTTTTTGAAACGGCCGAATAGGAATGTCCGCCGCCTGAATGGGTGCAGCATGCCGTGGACCTTTGGATTTAACTTCCTGACATACTTTACAAGATCGACAATAAATCCGTATGTCCTTGTTTACCAATGGCCAAAAGAAAGCCGCAAGGACTCTTGACTTAGTACGGGAAAAACCCATGTGTCCAGCACACTGAGAGTCGTGAGCGTGCTGCAAAATTTTAACTCTCAAATTCTTGGGAACCAGGATTTGAGAATGACTTGACGTAATGGAGTCTTGAACCATACGTACAAGTACGCCATTCTTCTTTGTAATCCACGATTTACGACTTGTGTCCTTATTCGGATCACCTTTAGTTGCAAGAATGAAGAATTTCTTCAGAGTGGGATCATCTTCTTGCTGTTTTATAAACGAGTCACGAGAAATTACCAAGGGATTATCTTGGTTATGCACTTCATTATCTTCAGTAGATGAAGTTTGAGGCACATTAAGAGCCTGAGCTCTAGTGACTACAGCGTTAGCAATCTGCATGTTTTGCCTTTCCCACGTGGAAATTTGTTGCGGAGTGCATTCCTTGACTCCATGAATGCGACCGATGATGAGGTCAGCGATCGGATTCGGAAGAAGACATGCGTGTACATCTCCTGTAAAGAAAGGAGTAGCAATCCTAATGATAGCGGTAGAGTATTTCTCTAATGTGCCGCCAAATGTTACACATTTGACTACTTGTCCAGTGGCACGGGAAGGATCTACGAGTGACTGCCTAACACCAATTGTGGTGCATCCAGAATCAAATAGCACAGAGACTGGATTGTTATTCACTAAACCCTTATGTAAGACAAGAGACCCTCTTCCATCATGCGCGACTGATGCTGGAAGAGCAGGAAGAGGATGGCCACAGCTTAAAGTAGTCACTGTGGTTGGCTCAAATAACGTTTTTGCATTGGGGGCACTGAGATGCTCTCCCAAAATCAAAAGCGGCACATGCCATATTACTAGCATCATTATTATCTTTACTCTGTTTATAGGCTTCATGGGACTCTTGTTGTGCAGAGTTTGCCTGAAAATGTGGTTTATGTCTTTTGTATTGAGATCTACCTCGGTTATTATCACCTCTGTAGTTATTGTTACCTCTATTGTAACCCCTATTTGGGTTTGAGTCATAGTACCCTTGGTTACCATTATCATATTCATTATAATGAGTATCTCTGTAATTATGATCTTGTTGACTCCAAGACGGATAACCCTGATAGTTTCTATAATTACTTCCTCTACGGAAATTCCTATAATTATGACCACCCCTGTGTCGAGAGCTATCAGGTCGTCTCCAGTTCTTTGAAGAAGAACCCTGAAATGATTGGTTACCTTGGTTTTGATAACTATTATGGTTACCTTTTTTATCAAATCTGTTTTGAGGTCCCTGAAATCTGTGTGAATAATTGGGATTGTATGGTGTTGCTGAAGCAACTGGCATACTCTCCTTAATCTTAGTGTTGCCAAAAGTCACGTCGGGGTGTGCAGTGACATATTGGGAACAATATTCTTCCATTTCTTTTAGAGATTTAGGTTTACGCTCATGTATAAATTCAAGGAAAGGTTTGTTCACACATGACATAATCTTATCTCTGAGCAACAAATCCATAAGTCCTTCATACGTTTTTTTTCTGTTTTGGAAAGCTCAATCCAACGATCAACTGTGAGACGTGCCTTTGCAGTGAATTCTGAGAATTCTACCCCCGTCTCAGGTACCATCGTCTTAAATAAAAGGCGATAGCCTTCCTCACTTAGCTGATATTTTTTTTATCAAAGCCGCCCTAATGACATCATAATTATCCTTATCTGCTTCTCCTACAAGGCATAATCTAGTCAAAGATTCACCTTTCAAGTTTTCTGATAATTGATTAGCGTATTGTGATTTATCCACATTATGTGTACGACAAGAACGTTCAAATCTATCCAGCCAGAATGTAATATCGTCACTGGACTGATTGAACGGTGGAACCTTAACCTTGTAAGTAGAAGGTTTACCATTACCACTAGATGCCTGATTAACATTACTCATACTTGTCAATCTCAATTTCTCCAACTCAAATTCATGTTCTCTTATTGCTTTTTTCTCTTCAGCATCTAATCTTTTTTGTTCAGCCTCCCTGTCTAATCTTTTTTGTTCAGCCGCAGCTTCTCTTTCCAATTTTTTTTGTTCAGCTTCACTGTCTAATCTTTTTTGTTCAGCCGCAGCTTCTCTTTCCAATTTTTTTTGTTCAGCTTCCCTGTCTAATCTTTTTTGTTCAGCTTCACTGTCTAATCTTTTTTGTTCAGCTTCACTGTCTAATCTTTTTTGTTCAGCCGCAGCTTCTCTTTCCAATTTTTTTTGTTCAGCTTCAAATCTCCTTTCCTCTACCTGCATCTGCAATTTCTTTTGTTCAGCAGCAGCCTCAGCTTCTTTTTCTAATCTTTTCTCTTCCGCCATAGCTTTTCTTTCTTCTGCAGCTAATCTTTTCTCTTCTGCAGCTAATCTTTTCTCTTCTGCAGCTAATGCTTTGTCATATTGAGCAACTGCCCATTGTTCTAATTGTTGACCAGTCTTATCAAGAGCTTTCCCTTGAGTAATGAAATAATCTAGAGTAGACATGATGCCTAACAATAATACTAATCACCTGAATCAATAATAATACCCCAAGTTCTCAATGACCTGATTAATCAGTATACTATCCCAATATCTGTGGGTCACAAGCCTTTAATAAGGTCTTGTATAATAGTAATAATAATCAGGTACTGGTCTATACCATAATCCAAGTGCAGTGCACAGGCAATTGTGTCTTATGAAATATACCCATATAAAACATATGTCAACCAACAGAATACATAAAGTACAAATAGGACTGACAATACAAGAACGTTTGCAGAAATCAAAATAAATCAAATAGGGAAATCAATGAAGATAATCACTGAATCTGCAAAGAATAACAACACAAATGACGTCACAATATATGAATATAAATTATGAATAGAACTGAAAGATAGAAAAGGTTAGACCAACAAATTACAAACAAATCAAAACAAAACTAAAGAACAAAGAAATATTACAAAAATAACAATAATTACAGACTTCACAGCTAACACAAAAGCAACAGTTGTCGCAGCAAATTTTCAATCAAGAAAATTGCACCTATAGAAAACGCCCACAACGGACCCTCTATGACGTGGGATACTCTGTTGTGAGGACGCCGCCCAACCTTAAACACAACCCGCTGACATAGAAACTAACATACTATACAAACAAATAACATGTAAACATAAATATATATATAAATTATGTGTATGATAGTATGTGTTGCAAAATAGGCTCAGTCTTACAGTAATGGCAAAGTTATTTTTCATGAAAACAAACAAACTGCCACTTTATTCAATTAAACATTCTGGCCTTAAATATTAAAGTTCATATATGGCAAACAAGAAGATCCATCGATGAAACCAGGACTTCTTAGTTCACAAATACTGTCTTTCTGTTAACACTGACAAGAATTGATCCAACTGTTCTGTGAAACTCTATAATGTCTAATGTAAAAAATGTCAACAACGCTGACCTACATACTGCATTCACTTGACAGGTCACGTGACGAAGCGTTGACAAAGAGCAAACCAATACTGCAAGTGTGTCGTATCAGCCACAGGAAACGGTCTGGTATCGGTAATCTGTTGACTTCTGAATTTCTGCGAGGTCAAACCCAGAAAGCTGGTCCACCAGTTGATAAAGTTGATATTTAGTTGGATATAATATATGTTGATAAAGTACACCAGAACACTCCTAGGCGGGAAGACAGGCGTCTATCATCATCAGTTGACAAGATCCCTATGGTGTTGCCTGCCCCACTGTAGTGTATGGAATGTCAACTTGACCTACGCAGTGTTGTGTAGACATGGATGGAGTGTATAATGTGCGAATGATGATAAGGGTTCGTGTTGTTGACAAATGTTCTCTTCTCACACTCATGTATGACCGGAAGTCATCGACACCAACGACTGTGTACCTTTTCTAAAGTTTAATTGGACGTACACACTCGACAGCACAGATAGTGACAAATCACAGGTTGCCATAATACATCATAGTACAGTGGACAAATGGTCTTGCAATGTTACATGGGCACTCATGTAGAATAATGGTATAATGGACTGTCAATAGCCAAGCACTCAGTATCGCCCATACATATATCATCTGACGTCACTGACTGAGCACGTCAGCTTGTAAACAATATTTCAGATGACTTCTAAACCTAATCTCGTTTAGCAACGATTCTTCAACATAATGTTCAGCACATATTTTTCCATATAATAATATTGAACCACTAACAATGGGTTCTCATGTGTAGCAGTGATCTCTGGACTGATCAAGCGATAATACGGGCATCCCTTTTCTCTTCTTGAAAGTCCTACATGTTTTGGTTCCAAGATGGCTCCACTCGTGAACTGTCACTCACGTTTGAATACAGATAATGAATCTGTTCTAAAGTTAGTCATTCATACAACATTTCGTTGCTCTGTAGATTTGGTCATGAACAATAGACTGCATTCTACAGAATATAGTGCTGCTAGGAATCGAAGTCGTTTTTCATCGAGTCAAATATATTCTCTTAAACATTCAAATCGTAATTATCGACAATGGTGGCTTCGATCGAGAGTTCATAAGAGTATCTTTGATTACCTTGGTAGAGGGAATATGAAACTGCCATTCCTTGGCAAGATGAATAAACACTGGGGTAAAGCATACACGATAGGTCTAGACGACTATCACTTTCCCCAAAACCACTGAGATCACTTTTTCAAGGCATCAAGCCGACATAGCAAAACACACACATTCCCTATCAGGACGAAGCCAAATCACCCCACTCAAGCGACACATCCGCCGAATAGCCTTTGACCTCTCTAGAGACAACAGAACATATAGTTCGACTAGATATGTAAAGATATACAGATATAAGACAGACTTGTCCTACTCAGACAAACAATACACATAAATTCAGGCCATAGATATTCTGAAGCAAGAACAATCTATTATTACCCAAACAACGAATAAATCGCAGTAAAAATGTATTTATCCGCGGAGTTCAAGGGAAGTAACAACATAAGTTGTACTTCAACTTCTTTTGAGGAGCATATGATGATGATGACGTTTACACTAGTAATTACAAATGATGTATCAGTAGCAGCCAATAAGCAATAATGTCGTTTGTGCCGGTTTAAAGTTCAGAATGTCTATGTACTCGTCTACAACGCCTTCATGCTTTTACAAAATCCGTAATTGAATTCAAATCATTACTGTCCCATTCATCCTTAAAGCCACACACTGAAATCAGGCACTACACATTCTTAATGAAATTGAGTCAATTATCCTGACCACTGAAATATTTTTATAACAATAAACACTGGATCTGTCGCATCTCCTGAACATAAAAATACCAGACACTTTAACACTGAAAAAAATCGAAAAACTCCAGCCAGACACAACTTGTCCTTAACGATCACCTTCCTTCCCCCGCAGAAGAACCCTGTCGTCGAACGTCAGATATGCACTACTAATACTGTGTCCACACACATACGCACAACGTTCGCATCGGCTTTTACAATTCGGAGCGTAATTTGCGTTCTGACTCCATTGCGACAGCGAGAATTACCAGCCTGGTTGAGCAAAGATGGATAGGTAACAGTGGTCTAGTATGTGTTGCAGACAACGTTCGCTTATCTCACAGAAGTCAACGGTTGCCACTCAAGTTTTAGAGATGAAAAAGATTTCCCGTCTAAAAAAAAACCAGGAAAATTACCTCATATACTTTATGCCTCAAATACCACAGGATAGGGACTTTCGAGCGGATGATTACACATTCTTTTTTAGTGCAACTGTGTAGCGAAAT
>JAMPIV010016295.1:0-129424 GCA_024509875.1 Oreohelix idahoensis
GACACACATAGAACATTTGTAATAATATATGTCACTACAATATTCATATTAAATACATTCTGTACATAACTTGTAATTTACATTGATTGTGATTCCTGGTTCCCTTGTAGTTGAATCAGGACACATATTCATTCATGCCAGTAATGAATACATATTGTTATTTGAAAAGTTACGAGTGACTTCTTTAAGATATTCTCATAGAGTGTTATATGTATGTGAGTGTCACAGTGTTGTTAAGAGTAGTGAATTAAATTAAATTGTTTATCTGTCTGTTGTTGGGACTTACACTTCATCATACACATACCCTAGACACATAACGTAGTCATCACACTATTCCAGAATAATTCTGACTGAGATATATATAGATATGTGGTAGCAAGTAAGGTTATATATATAATACACTACTCTTATTAGATATATATACCTTCACAGCTGATCTCAGTCAGTACACTAAGTCCCCTATAAATATTTATAACATCCCACTTCACCACATTCACTTAAGCTAGCTTCATAGCACCAAACACTCTTGTTAGCAGAAGATCATTTCGGGAAGAGCTCCAATCTCGTCATTACCTTTTCAAGAGCAGACAGCAGACCTTTTCCCGAGACAAATGCCAATAGTGCGTCGACGCTAGAGAGATTTCCATGCGTTGAAGGACATTACATCTTACTAGTTCTCACTACTACATGTGCACACGTTTTCATTAATTAGTACTCGTCTTGGAAATAACCTACACGGTGGAATGGTCATCTACATTGTACAGTTGAACTAGACAGTGGAGGAAATTTCAAAGACCCATGGACAGTGTAGATGTATCATCAGTTTTTCATTATCATACTTAATTAACTATATTGTTACATTTCATCTGTATGTGAATTGTCTTTCACATCACCTTTTGTTTTACTATAGCAGTGATTTCTAATTCTGTGCAAAGCGGTAAAAATATATATTGTGTAAAGTGATCAGTGGTCTCAGTCATTCTATTTAAAGGGATTCTGTGTTAATTTAAATCTATTTAATTAAACCATCTCAAGAGTTCCAGTTTTAAATATAATGATCTATCTATTATATTATTTCAAAAGATAATAGATGCTTAAATTAACTTTTAAAGTCGCGAAGGAATTTATAATTAATAAATTCAGTTAAGTCCTAGTTTTATAGATGTGTGTTTTTAACCACTAGAACTCGCGCAGTGTTTATTAAATACATAATTAAATACTCGAGTGTATTATAGGCTTAACGGGAAATTCATCGCGCTTTAGAAGGTTATTTGTTTTCGGTATATTACATGTCTTTTTTTTTTCTTTCATACAGAGTGATCGTAACCTGTGCGATCCCAGCATTAAGAAAGCAATAAAGAAATCAATCTAAGCAAAGCAAAGCATAAACAGTGTGTAGAGTTCCCCTGACGCAGAACTTGTTGAGACTGTGTAAATTTTTAATCTTTGAGGCGATTCTATGTTTGGAATTCCGCTATCTAACTTATAGCAAAGAAAGCACACCCAAAGACAAATTTAACGCACCATCAAACAACTTAAGTCGTAACGGGAAGAAGAACACTGGCCCGAGCTTTGTTAGTTTACTGACACAGAGAGATAATTCATAATTTCCTGAACAGTGATGTGACTAGTTTTCTCACTGGACTTAAACCATACCTCACGGATAAAGTGTACCAGCACGCGTAAGAATTTTATTATCCGCGGCATAGTCAAATAGACCACACCATCCTCACCCCGGTATCAGAGACCGTGCCCTCCCATAGAAACTGTTATTAAGAAAAGAGACACAACTACAGATTCATTTTCCAGCGATTACGGGACCCTTTTATGTGCTGACCGCCTACCCGATAATCTGGGGCTAGAACTTGAACAAACACTCATACATTTAGTTGAGGTGTAACTGCTGTTGTGTTATTCTATGGAGTGCAAGATTTTTTCACAATCGGTAAGTGAGAGCAAGATGAGTGAAGGCCTTTGCTAGCGCGTGTATGAATGACAGGAAATTAATTCTTTTGTGTGACCATTTTGTTAACTTGCTTACCTGGTAACATATATCTTTTCTGTATACCCTACATTGTTCCTTTAAGTGGGATAGTTGATAATTTGTTAACTCTGTTTAAAACCACCTCCTTTCCATTTGCTTAGTAAAGGGAAGAACAGCTGGGAAGAACAGGTTTTTTTTTTTTTCTATCACTTATACCTAACTTGGTAACACCTCTTTCAGAGTAATTAACTTTACTGTTAGGTTAACGTACCCGTGTTCCTGATATTATCTATCTCTGGACTGGGTTTGTCTTTGTCTAATAAGCGGGAAGGGCTTAGTCGATACCAATCTTCTTCACCCCTCCCAAATTTGTTATTTGCATTTGTGTACTTATGATAATTTATGTAATATCTGATATTTTTAGTGATTGATGTTTAAAGTGAATAAAATCACCTAAACTCATTTAGTTCTGTGTGTTGGATATACCCAAAGCCCAACATTTCCCCTATTCGTTTAATATAGTTTGTATCAACGTCGTGTGTGTGTTTGAAAACACCGAATCGGTGTGCGCGCAGATGCGAGTCTGGAAAACTGGCAAATAATTGTTTGACCAGGAGAGTGAAAGAGAAGATTGAGAGACACGATTTGTCGTAAATAAGTCTGTCTTTACTCTCCTCCAGCACGCTGTGAAGTAACTATTAAATCTCTACATTTTCTATCACTGAGCTTTCCATCATCATTTTCCACTCTAAACCGGACCACTATTTCTACGACTCTTTTCTCTCAAAATAAATTTACGACAATATTTGGCCGGCTCGTCTGGGATAATTTTGAGATACATTTGATGCACACATATTTGTGGGCTGGTTCTGGGATCTTGAGCTACATTTGAGGCAATCGCATAGCCGGGTTAAAGATATTTTGAGTCTGATTTAGTTTGGGTCTAACTAGGTAGAGTGTGAATGATTTGTCTTTGTGAATTAGGGAAATAAATAAATAATTACACCCCTAGACAAACGTTCTTTAAGTATTTGGGTTGTCCACACAGCATATTTACAGGTTGTTTTCTCTCCACAGCAGTAGAAAGTACAGATAAACAAATATATTTGCTATTTTATTATCCTCTGGCGGAGATAATTATATTTCTTTCTTTATAAAAGTTGCTGGGATTGCGTGATTGTTTTACAGTCACTAAGGTTTTTGAAGTCAAAAAGAGTTGAGCTTAGCTAAAGACGGATTGTTCTGATTTTTAAAAATTAAGTTAACAACGTCTCATCTCAATAATTGACTTTAGGGACGGAGTTTGTTGTCAGAGATTTAAAATTTAGGGGAAATTTTTTTTTTCCTTTTAAATTGTTTTAATATAAATTTTTCTCTACTGTTAGTAAAAGTAGATTCTTTTCCAGTGTAACTTACCATTTAGTGGCATAGTCGCTTGCGTTTAGAGCCTTAATTGCCAGATAATAGCAGCGATAAGTTTGCACAGTACAGGTAGGAGGTAACACAGGTAAATTTGTACTTGTGTTTTTTTTTTTCTCGTAGCGGTTCAGAGTTCCTCCCTTTCGCGTTTCTTCTTACTAGTTCTCTAAGCATACTTCATCTTATTCTTTAACAATGGCAGAGAGGATAAAGATGAGGTCCATCTTGAGGCTGGAAGCGAAAGAGGCAGGATTAGATGCAGAAGCTGCAAACGCGTTTATTAACCAGGAATTGGAAATATATGACGCGGAGCAACAGAGAGCCGAAGCTGAGAGGAAGGCGAAGCAACAGAGAGCCGAAGCTGAGAGGAAGGAAGAGAAAGAAAGAACAGAGAGGAGAGAAGCCCAGGAGAGGGCAGATAAGAAAGAAGCGGAAGAACGTCTTTTGGAACAGAAGAAAATTGAAGCAGAGATGGAAACTCGCAGAGAGAGAGAGAGAGACAAGGAAAGACAGCATCAACTGGCGCTTAAGGCTCTAGAGAGCCGGGGCGCCTCTACTTCGACTAACGGAGAGCCGTCTTCGCCCCAGTCTCAATCAATGGACCTCTCCAGTACTCAATCTGCCCAATTAACTGCTATGTCGTTTTCTTTAGAATCTTTTCCTAGCCCTAACGAAAAAATTGACAGCTACCTAGAAAAATTCGAGAGACTCGCGAATCTTTATGGGTTAGAGAGTACCCGCTGGGCGCTCAAACTTTCAACGTCACTGAAAGGCAATGCTTATGACGTGTACACAAAGCTGGGACCGAATCAACATGATTACGACATGTTGAAAAAGGCCTTACTACAGCAGTTTGAGATGACTGCCCGAAAGTTTCTGCAGTTGTTCAGAAACAGCCGAAAAGAGAGCACGGAAACATTTCCACAGTTCTCTTCACGTCTCACGGGTTATCTGACAAAGTGCATTGAATTATCTGACCTACCTCTTTCATATGAGGGACTCCTCGAACTTGTTCTTGTGGAGCAGATAAAATCCACTTTGTCGAATGAAACACGTAGATTTTTGGCTGAACAGGGGGCAGTCAGGCTTGAAGACATACTCAATAAAGCCGAACGCTATAGCAATGCAATGGCCGAACTTCCCAGCACTAAACGTAAACCCACCGATGAGCCATCTCGAAAACAGAATCTAGAGCAGGCATCCTATTCTTCCACTTCCTCTCAACATTATAACCAACGAGATAACAATACCCAGAAACCTCCCCAGGAAAAATCGAAATTCTACAAAACCCGATACCCCCCCAACAACAATTCTGATCAACCCAACAAGCCTACGTGGCAGCGCGGCCACCAAGGTCAAGGAAAAGGGAAGACCCCTACACCAGGAACGTCTGATCAGGGCAAACAAACCGGTGCAAACCGCATTGGATGTTTGCATACAGCCTCGAAAGGTAGAGTCAATGTCAGTGATTCTCAACCTGAGGGGGGGACCGACCCTCAACTCGAGGAACTGTAATTTTGAACGGTACCTCTACTACTTGTCTTTTTGACACTGGATTAAGTTTTGATTGTATTGTCGCTAGGCACCTAGTCAAACCCGGTCAGGAGACAGAGGAAACCGTCAAACTTAGTGGAGTTTTCAGGAGTGATGCACCCAGGACGCTTCCTATCGCACTGGTAGAAATACACTCTGACTTTGTCAGAGGAGTTATTAAAGCGGCCATAATGGATGATCCGATCTACCCAGTTATCCTGGGATGTAGATATGTGTTCATTGGGAGACCTAAGGAGCCGATTGTGGCAGCGGTAACCACAAGAGGGCAAGCCAAGAAGGAGAGGGAGCCTGCGCCAAACTTGTTGCCGAATGAACTGAAGGAGGCGCAACAAAAGGACCCTACTCTGGCGCCCTGCTTTAAAAAACTGCCCATGGCTAAGGACCCCAGACACAACGGAGACATCTTTTCTAAGGATGGTGTATTGTATCGTAGAACGGGCAACCCGGACACGGGGAATAACCAGCTCCTAGTACCGACGCAGTACAGAAACCAGATCTTAGAAATGGGGCACTCTCTTCCCTTTAGCGGACACATGGGACAAAACGCCACTATTCAGCGAATAAAAAACCACTATTGGTGGCCAGGAATGAACTCTGACATTGTCAGGTACGTGAAATCCTGCGCCCAGTGCCAACGGGTAGCACCCAAGCACTTGACACCCCCAGTACCTATGGGGCAAATGCCAATAGTAGGGACTCCATTTGAACGGGTTGCTGTCGACATTATTGGTCCTCTGGAAAAGACCAAAAGAAGGAACAGGTTCATCCTGACCTTAGTTGACACTTGCACTATGTGGGCCGAAGCCGTACCGCTACCATGCACTAATTCCAAGCATGTCGCAGAAGCCCTTGTGCAAATTTTTACACGGTTGGGATTCCCTCAACAAGTTTTGACGGACAATGGATCCCAATTCCGTAGCCTGTTAATGGAGGAGATCTTTAAGATCTTGAGGGCCAAACATATCCACACAAGTCCCTACCATCCGGCCGGAAATGGGCTCGTGGAACGTTTTAACGGTACCCTCACCATGATGTTACGTAAGCTGGGTCAGGAGAAACCGGAAGACTGGGACCAATATATATCGGCTGCCTTATTCGCCTACCGAGAGGTACCCCAAGCGTCTACGGGTTTTGCGCCAGCTACACTTTTATTTGGCAGACCTATTAAGGGGCCACTAGAAGCCTTACTTCGGTCCCTGACAGACCAGAAGGCTGACGAGACAGTCGTCTCTGCAAGCAAGTATGTATCTGAGCTTAAGGAAAGGCTAAAGCTAGGATGGGATCTAGCTACTACCAACCTTAAGAAAGCCCGCGCTAAAATTACTAAAAGATACAACAAAGCTGCAAAAAAGAGAGAACTACAACCAGGGGAGAAAGTCCTATTGCTACTTCCAACCGGAAGCAATAAACTTCGCATCGGATGGCAAGGACCGTTTACCGTCCTTAAAAAGATCTCACGTACCAACTACAAGATCTCCATCAAAGGAAAGGAGAAGGTCTTCCACATAAATCTGCTAAAGAAATATTTGGAAAGACCGGTGCCATCCTCCGAGCATCTCCTGGCTGTCGCCATAGCAACGGAAGACGAGGAAGATGATGATGGTTGCATGGAGTATCCACTGCAACCCACAGAATCCTTTAAAGATGTCAAGTTCGGCGACAATCTCTCACCAGAACAACAAACAGAAACTAGGGCTCTACTAAAACAGTACAGTGCAGTTTTAACGGATGTACCTGGTCGAACAAATCTCATTGAATTTGATATGAAATTAACAAACGAGACCCCTGTTCAAACCAGAGTTTACCCCATCCCGTACGCTAAAGCTGATGCACTTCGCGGAGAAATAGACAAGCTGCGTCAGGCAGGAATTATCAGTGAGTCTACATCTCCTTACAGCTCGAGCGTAGTGCTGTTGCAGAAGCCCAATAAGGAAGTTCGGCTGTGCATTGATTACAGGTTGCTAAACGCTGTAACGGAATTCCAGCCCGAACCTCTCCAAACTGTTTCTGAGTTGTTCACCAAGCTCAGCAAAGCAAAGATCTTCTCCAAGATTGACCTCAGCAAAGGTTATTATCAAATACCAGTCAAGGAGGAAATTAAACCTTTGTTAGCTTTCAGCACTAGTGAAGGACATTACACATTTAACGTGATGCCGTTCGGTTTGCATAACGCACCAGGAGTGTTCACCAGGATGATGAGGAAGCTTCTACAACCTTTGCAAAGTCCCCATATCCATAATTTCATGGATGACATCTTAATTGCATCGGAAACCTATGAAGAACATATTGCTACGGTTGCTATGCTCCTCAGGAGACTACAGGAAACGGGTCTCACAGCCAGACCTAGCAAATGTCTCATCGGGTTTGAACAGTTAGACTTCCTGGGGCACACTATTTCTCACGGATGCAGTTGGCCTATTAAGAAGAACGTGGAGAAAATAGTGGCAGCAAAAAGACCCCGAACGAAGAAAGACGTACGTTCCTTCATATCGCTATGTGCATACTATCAGAAGTACATCCAGAACTTCAACGGACTGACGGCACCTCTGACTGACCTCACAAAGAAAGGTTGTCCTGATAAGGTCATATGGGATCAAAAGTGCGAACACGCGTATAGCACTTTGAAAGGACAGTTGTCTGCATACCCCATTTTGAGGTTGCCTGACCTCAAGAAACCTTTTGTACTGAGAGTCGACGCGTCAGGTCAGGGCATCGGGTCAACACTGCTTCAAGCCGATGACAGTGACCTGAACATGCTATTTCCAGTTGCCTATGGCAGTCGGAAATTAAATAAAGCGGAACGGAACTACAGCGTAGTTGAAAGGGAATGTCTTGCTCTGATTGACGGTATCAGACGCCATCATGAGTTTCTTTATGGTACATCGTTCACGGTGCAAACAGACCACGCTCCGTTAGCATTTCTTGGTGCCAATAAAGAATTTAACGCAAGGATCATGCGTTGGGCGCTTCTTTTAAGCGTTTATTCTTTCAAAGTGGAATATATTCCGGGAAGACAGAATGTCGGGGCTGATTTCTGAGTAGAAACTGGTCTACAGAGGAAGAAGAGCAAACTGAAGATACCACTCATCCTAAAATCACCAATCAGGTCACCTCCATTGTCAAAAAATGAAAACATGAAAAATGGTTTCATGTCTAAAAGTGGGGACGATTGTGACGTACGTCTAGTTTGACAAGTGAATTTTCCCTGATATGATGGATGATTTAAAGGGACCTTTAGCTTTTCATAACATTAGAACCCCTGAACATTTGTTGTAACTTTTCGTTTGCCAGAACGCATTCCACCGGGACTCATGTAGGATACAGCGACGAGATCAAAGAGACAGACCGAGGGATCTTAGGGGAGACTATCGGCGCTATCAAAGACAGTAGTTTTCCCTGATACGAGACGCAGTTGCTTGCCGCTAATTTCGCGTCTCGGTGTCAATCGAGGAACCGAGCGAACGGGGGAAAGCGAAACGGGCAGCAGCGAGCGGATACGAAGACCAGGGGGCGGCTTTTTCTCTTGATTTGGCGGTCAGATCCCCAAAAGTTCGTGAGATCAAATAAGTTGTCAAGTTTATCATGTCCCACTCAACTTACATTTCATTTTAGCTAAATAGACCATGTAGAACTAGACACGTTATCACTCGCTGGCCAGATCTTTACAGAAGCACTAGCTTTATTGAAATCTTGTTATAGATTTTCCCCTGGATTTTATATATATTTGCAGTGATTTCTAATTCTGTGCAAAGCGGTAAAATATATATTGTGTAAAGTGATCAGTGGTCTAGTCATTCTATTTAAAGGGATTCTGTGTTAATTTAAATCTATTTAATTAAACCATCTCAAGAGTTCCAGTTTTAAATATAATGATCTATCTATTATATTATTTCAAAAGATAATAGATGCTTAAATTAACTTTTAAAGTCGCGAAGGAATTTATAATTAATAAATTCAGTTAAGTCCTAGTTTTATAGATGTGTGTTTTTAACCACTAGAACTCGCGCAGTGTTTATTAAATACATAATTAAATACTCGAGTGTATTATAGGCTTAACGGGAAATTCATCGCGCTTTAGAAGGTTATTTGTTTTCGGTATATTACATGTCTTTTTTTTCTTTCATACAGAGTGATCGTAACCTGTGCGATCCCAGCATTAAGAAAGCAATAAAGAAATCAATCTAAGCAAAGCAAAGCATAAACAGTGTGTAGAGTTCCCCTGACGCAGAACTTGTTGAGACTGTGTAAATTTTTAATCTTTGAGGCGATTCTATGTTTGGAATTCCGCTATCTAACTTATAGCAAAGAAAGCACACCCAAAGACAAATTTAACGCACCATCAAACAACTTAAGTCGTAACGGGAAGAAGAACACTGGCCCGAGCTTTGTTAGTTTACTGACACAGAGAGATAATTCATAATTTCCTGAACAGTGATGTGACTAGTTTTCTCACTGGACTTAAACCATACCTCACGGATAAAGTGTACCAGCACGCGTAAGAATTTTATTATCCGCGGCATAGTCAAATAGACCACACCATCCTCACCCCGGTATCAGAGACCGTGCCCTCCCATAGAAACTGTTATTAAGAAAAGAGACACAACTACAGATTCATTTTCCAGCGATTACGGGACCCTTTTATGTGCTGACCGCCTACCCGATAATCTGGGGCTAGAACTTGAACAAACACTCATACATTTAGTTGAGGTGTAACTGCTGTTGTGTTATTCTATGGAGTGCAAGATTTTTTCACAATCGGTAAGTGAGAGCAAGATGAGTGAAGGCCTTTGCTAGCGCGTGTATGAATGACAGGAAATTAATTCTTTTGTGTGACCATTTTGTTAACTTGCTTACCTGGTAACATATATCTTTTCTGTATACCCTACATTGTTCCTTTAAGTGGGATAGTTGATAATTTGTTAACTCTGTTTAAAACCACCTCCTTTCCATTTGCTTAGTAAAGGGAAGAACAGCTGGGAAGAACAGGTTTTTTTTTTTCTATCACTTATACCTAACTTGGTAACACCTCTTTCAGAGTAATTAACTTTACTGTTAGGTTAACGTACCTATGTTTCTGATATTATCTATCTTTGGACTGGGTTTGTCTTTGTCTAATAAGCGGGAAGGGCTTAGTCGATACCAATCTTCTTCACCCCTCCCAAATTTGTTATTTGCATTTGTGTACTTATGATAATTTATGTAATATCTGATATTTTTAGTGATTGATGTTTAAAGTGAATAAAATCACCTAAACTCATTTAGTTCTGTGTGTTGGATATACCCAAAGCCCAACATTTCCCCTATTCGTTTAATATAGTTTGTATCAACGTCGTGTGTGTGTTTGAAAACACCGAATCGATGTGCGCGCAGATGCGAGTCTGGAAAACTGGCAAATAATTGTTTGACCAGGAGAGTGAAAGAGAAGATTGAGAGACACGATTTGTCGTAAATAAGTCTGTCTTTACTCTCCTCCAGCACGCTGTGAAGTAACTATTAAATCTCTACATTTTCTATCACTGAGCTTTCCATCATCATTTTCCACTCTAAACCGGACCACTATTTCTACGACTCTTTTCTCTCAAAATAAATTTACGACAATTATATACGCTAATCATTACCTAGCTCAATGCGGCTATACAGTTTATTAGTAAATTATATACGCTGATCATTACATAGCTCAACGCGGTTATACAGTTTATTAGTTAATTATATACGCTGATCATTACCTAGCTCAACGCGGCTATACAGTTTATTAGTAAATTATAGACGCTGATCATTACCTAGCTCAACGCGGCTATACAGTTCATTAGTAAATTATATACGCTGATCATTACCTAGCAATATAATTTATTGACATTTTTTTTCAGAACCAGTGGTCCTAATGATGTCATACTCCCTCAGGTCTCCTGGGTAGTGGGATCGGATGCCTAGCCTTCTCGAATAAGGGTGAAAAAAGGGAGGTCCCGTGTGCAAGTTGCGTACGTTAAAAATCTCACGGCAGTTGGAAATCGTAAAGAGTTGGCCTATCAGGCCACTGCCCTGCCAAATTAAAAAAATTAGAAACCTGCCCTCCACAAAAATATTTACACAATGTGTGATTTCTATATACACACATTGGGATTCTCGCCGGTGCTACGGAGTTCGTGCACCGTGCTGAGATAATCTATGTATGATCTAAGGGAGGGAGATCGGGCACTGATGGAGTAGTCCGTATGCAATGAAGATAGTCGTTATAACCAAATCAAACCAAATCATTATCTAGCTATTTAATGTATCACTCATGCTGCCTGTTTTAAGTCTTTACATATATGCAAAATCCTTCATTTAGGAGGTTTGGGGTTCTTTCTGTATCGAGAGTTAAGGAAATAAGTTAATGTCGTAGGGCAACAGAAAACTTTCCATGGTTTATTAGAAAACACTTTATAGTGGAGTGAATTCTTCTTCTTTTCTTCTCCTCCTTCTCACGAATATGTCTCTTTCTTTCTAAATGAGACAAGTTTTTGACAACTTTCCATAGACCATCATCATCATACTACATCGGTAGGACCATTGATGCCCCGCACATAAGTAACTATATACGACATAAAGTGACAGTGAAAAAAGCTGAAGGTGAAAATTGTGTATTTTGTTTCTTTTTTTTTTTTTTAATTTCGTGAGTATAATGTGCATGCACACCAGGGTCTCTTTAAGTGGTACTTTAAAAACATGTGCTTTTTATGCGATTTATATACTGTTGTGACATCTCTTCCCTACTTATCTCGTGGGCATTACTATTGAGACGGAAATCTGTGTATTAAGATTTAATAAACAAGACGAGTATTACAGACCATGCAAACATTAAAAAACGTTTAAATGATTATGTGCGTTTAGTATTTATCGATACGGTACACATACACATAGATATCTATATGATTTCACTGTTTTTAAAAAAAACCCACACAAAAAACTCTGATATTTTCTGTTTGGCGTTATTTTAGTTTATTTTATTCCACGATTTCTCGAGGAACCCCTGAGGATGATACCACGGAACACTGGTTGAGAAACATTGACATAACTGTTTGGAAACAAACAACAAATCTTTCTCTGACAACAATCTCATTTAACGCTCGAACGCAGCAAGTCAAAACTAGTTTCACCTCTCGTCTTCTAACATGCTAAACTAACCCTGATAGATTTATTTGTTGTGTCTTCGTGCCCCTACTTCGAGTTAATATAAGTCAACCTTAACTTTGATTCGGCATTCCAACATTATAACTTTTTAATGCTACAAGTTAACTCTTGAGTGTCCAATTGGCTAAAGGGTTAAAGCGTTTCTTTCTCAGAAGCAAGGTTACGGGCTCCGGGGATAGAAACCTAGTTAACCCAGCTCTAAAAGGTTACCTACTTCTGCTATTGAGTCAGGAAAGGAAAAGGCACGAAGAAGAGAACTGGTCACTCCCCCCCCCCCCTCATTAAAAAATAGCTGGACCTATTGTAGTGAATTCACTACTACTTTACTCCCCTAATGTAGTATATACTTCGGGATTGATTTTTTTTTTTTTTTGAAAGTTAACTCATAATTCACATTTTTCACCTTTTTTATTGCTCCCACATTTTGAACCTACTGATATGATAAATTGGTTTCTGTAATAAAAAAACGTAAGATGTGTAAATACGACAAAGAACAATAACGGAGCAACATGTTAGGAAAAATTCCTGATAAAATGAGAGAACATTTCTCATATGAGAAAGTTTGACAAAGGTGGATATTTCATCAGAAGCAGCTGGGATATTGTATTTGATTAAAAGGATGGTTATATTAGATATATAAACTATTCGATGAAAATACGGGTAATAAACCAGTATCATGTAATAATGATACAAGACATACGAGAAACCAAGAATACTTGTCCCAGATGAAAGTCTTGTCTCCCTAGCGTAGGTTCCTTTCTTTGTCTCTGTTCAGGTACGACGCATTACCATCTTCGCCTACCCTGCCGTCTAAGACTGTATGGTTGCAGTTGATATTTTTAAATATCACAACAACAGAACGACAGGTGATCAGATATTAAGACATACAACCAACCCTAATCAGTAGCCAATCAAATCTCAGATTTTTCTCGGCTAGAAGGAAAACCTCTCATTATTCCTGATTGCGCCAAACTTCGGCCATGATCGGTCCGGAACTTGAATTGTAACAAAAAACAAAGAAAGATGGCGGCAACTAGTCAGAACTTCTCACAGCTTCTTTTCAGCTACACAAAGAACAGTCTCCAGAGATTAACGGACCAGTTCTGTAAGCCATTCTGGTGTGAAGAAAAAGATGAAAGCTAACACTGTGTCGAGAGGCGTGACAACAAGCTGTCTGGCTTGAAGAGTTTGACAATGGACCTGTTCAAAGCGTCCACAAAGACGTGTCAAGGATGTGGATTAGGGATGGACGTTTTCTAGGCTGATTAAATTTTCACGAGCTGTTTAAAAAGAAATAAGAAAGAAAGAAAGAAATAAAAAAGAAAAAGGAAAAAAGTAGATAGAAATAAATTTTTAACAAAAAAAAACAAACAAAAAAAAAAAAAAAAAAAAAAAAAAACTAAACACTAAAAAAAAATTTGAAGTCCGAAACAAATTCTATCTGACGCCATCATTGTCAAGGGCTATGGACAAAGATTTATTGACTTCTCAAAATTGTAAATGTCTGGGCTCCTGCAGTTTAAAGAAATCATATTTTGTGGTCAGTGATGAATTATTCATCCCTGATTCCACTGCCCGAGTGCTGATATTATTTAAACTGTTGATTTTGGCATGTCTCATAAATATTAAGTTTAATGCTGCTCGCATTTGGAACTCAATGTTCGTTCTCTGAAGAGCGATCATTAATCATTCATTCATTCATTAATTTTCAAATCCCTGTGGAGTATAGACTCTCAGCACGGTGATGCCCAAGTCTTCTTGTCCTGTGCCAAGTCTACTTGTCCTGTGTCAAGTCTACCTGTCCTGTGTCAAGTCTACCTGTCCTGTGTCAAGTCTACCTGTCCTGTGTCAAGTCTTCCTGTCCTGTGCCATCCATTCTAAGTCTTTACATGTCTTATTTATCCCTTTTAAGCCTGTCTCCAATTCTCTTGTCCGTGGAAAAAAAAAACACAGACAAAAAGACCACATTTACACCCAAGATAAATTCAGACAAACAGACCACAATTACCTAAAAATTATTTTTTAAAGTCTAACAAAAAAACCACAGTTACCAAAAAATTTAAAAAATTAAAGAAATTATAATCAATTGGTTTGATTTGGTGTGACAGAATTGTTCGTTCTCTTTTCCTAGCATTCATGTTAACGCCGACATTATTGCGTCTCCTCATTTTCTGTACTTAATCATTGTTTACACTTTCTTCCCTCAATTCTTGCCATGTCGGGACTCCAGGGACCATCTTTTGCTGATTAGGGTAATCAATCCCTTTCGTGGTTTACTAATGTGTAACACATTTCTTTTTTACCAAACAGTGCAGGGGAGCGACCGGATTAGTGAGTAAACAACCTTGGGATGACCACAGTTGATTATCTTTGACAATTGTTCTGTCTGTCCAGTTTTGTTGATTGTTGGCTGTGGCAGTAATGGAACAAACGAACGAACGAACTTTATTTTCGAAGGGTTAAGAATTGGGCTCGCGGGCCCGTCTAACATTCTGCCCTTTCACTCTCATTAAGCTTGCATACTATATCCTTTTATTCCCACATGTTACTTTAAGCATTAATTTAAAGGCTTACAACATTATAAAGTAAACATAACAGCATTCATTTACAGTATGCAATCATAATTAAAAATGAGTAGGTTTTTGAAGTATGAGAAGTCTAACATGAGTGGTATAGACGAGGTAGAAAAAAGGGATGTACGGAAATGATGCCCATAGGAAGGGTCAAAACAGAAAGAGGTTAAGCACGTTTTTCTCAGCATCAGGCAGAAGCGTGAGAGACGTCGGAACAGAAGCAGGGCAGCCATATTGAAGGCGACCACTAGTTAAAGGAGCTTATGTGTTGTCTCTTAGATATCCCCAGTCCGGGTTGTGTAGACAAAAGCCTCAATATATAGGTAGGCTGGCGAGTTACGACAATAGTACAAGGAGGAAGGAGTGGTGAAGCTTTATTCTGAAGGAAGGGTACGTAGAGTACTTATGACAATTCGATGGTGGATAAGTGTGCTAAGATAGCGGACACTATAATCAGGAAAAGTTACATTCCCCGGAGTCAGTCCGGTATAACTATCTTAATAACCTGAGCGCATTCCAATAATATACCTGTACTGTCCTCAAAGGGACAATATGCATAAGACAGTGAAATTCTGAATTACATGGGTGTATGGAAGCTAATAGTGTTCAAGAGAGGTGAGTCGGATGGACCCAGATTGTTGGAGGGGTCACCGACGACATTTGTTATACATAGTGTAAAAAACCATTTGTTCCAGTTGAATGCGGCGTTCTCATGTTTGTACCGGAGTTGCTACGTGGTATTATGTGGTCACTAAATGTGTGTTGTATATAAACGGCCAACATATGCGGAGAAGTCAATCACCAACGCTTGAAACAAAAGCACCTGGGTAGACAAAGGCTGTGTGCACCAACCAACTGTTAACCAGCGCTGCCACATGGCTAAGACCGGGTAAATGACATAACCGTTTCCTGACAAGACGGGTCGAATAGTAATTATCCATCTTGAAAGAGATTACATGTTATCGATTTCGTAATCGTGAGTGTAAACATGATCGATAATAGACGGCAGCTGGCATATCATTTATAGTGACTAGTAAACAACACATTTATTTTAGCGTTTGTTACGTAAGAATTTTTCGTGAGAGAAGGGGAAATATACGCATATTGCTTGTGATTGGCATGGTATTTGAGATGTAACAATACAATATTTCTGATTGGAGCCTTTTCATATAATAGCAATTTGGATGTGGGCCGAATGTTACCTTATAACTTAGCTCCTTGTGAATTTACAGCACTGTGAAATTCAACTCGTCAAAAAGACAGCCATACAAGTCAGAATAAGGAATAGGATCAGGATTCCATTTTAAAGGACCGGAAAACGTGTTTGAGCATCTTGTGAATTTACACAACGACAACTCTACCTTTATTAATACGGAAAGCCCGGAATCCTACGAACCTCAACACGAAGTCATAGTGGGGGTATATTGTAAAGAAACACCCCAGGCCACGTGTAAGAGCCATCTTAATCAAGTTGCCTTAACTATTTCTCTGAGCCAGAATTCGGTATTCCCAAAAGAGTTTTGGGGTAAGTTGTACATTTTATAATTCTATATTTTGCATTTATTAACATGTGTAAATTGCTAGTGGATGTTAAAGTCATACGAGGCTGGCAACCTCAGCATATAGAATGATGGTTTCATGAACGACTACTGCAAGAGCCGGTGACTGCTTTATGCGGGTTTCTCATAGAGAACTAAAAGCAGAGATAGTCGCAAGATCCAGATGGAGCAGTGAGTGAATGATGATAGAACTGATGTACATACTTATTATATTAACCTTTTCAATGAGTGCAAATGTAAATGTAAACGTGTTTTAAATAAATGCAATGAATGTTTTCCGCTCACTAGGATTAACATTAGTGCTCAGAGAGGGTAAAGTTCTGAGGCAAGTGGGATGGTGGAATGGGGGGGGGGGGCCACACACCTGATTTTCGTGTCAGGAAACCCAATACTCAGGCGGTTATTTGTTTCTCTCTTATTTCTTGATACTAGTCGGTGGCACCAATAGGTGGTGCTATTTGTGGAACAAGCGAGTTGTATAAGTTACCTGCAGTCAGAGCTAGACACCTACAGCAGACGGATGTTAACAGACGCTGGACCTTCTTTGCAATTACCCCACGATACTACGAGGGACGTGTGTTGGCCACCAGACTTGACCAGTGACGATAGTGAACCAGTGCATAGCCTGCAAAGAACAATCATCGGCTGGAGCAGAAACCAACCAACATCTTACTGGCATCTAAGTACCTATTCGAAGCCTCTAAGTGAACACTCTACTAATGAATACAAAGTTTACACGGCTTGGATCCTATCAGCCGTAAAACTTGATTTCTTTAAATTCCTATGAGGCTCGCTAGAATTGAAGCACCATTCTTCAATTCACATCTGTGCCAAGAGTAATCTTGAGCTAAAGGTAGACACTACTGAAGACCCTGAGTAGATACTCTGAATTCTGGTCACTGTTGGATCATTACTGCATAGCGAGGGGAGTAAATTCCTTGACAGTTGTCTCTAACAGTTCTCTCCCCTACGGCATTATCTTATATGGGTTTACCTTGACCTTACTTTACGTATTCTTAACATTCTTCTGTAAAACCACATCGCCATGGCCTCCAGGGTTTACCTACTTGTTTATAAAATTGTCCATGGCTCACTTCCGTATGTTAGGTTTGGTTCTATATAACACAGAAAAACTCGCTTTTTGACTGCCATTGAAAAATTGTTGTTACATGTAAAGGGCCTGCTTTGTTACAATGTCCAGGTATTTTATAAGTTTATGTTGTTATGCTTTTTTTTTTTTTGGTTAAGAACTTTCCCGAAGACTGAGTTCAGTGCTTACTAAAAATGTTATCATTGTAATGAATATGAGTTCGTCGCTACGTCATACTTAGCTTATAGCCTTGTGGGTTCCAGTCAAATACCTTTCTAACAAAATTGGGTTGTTCTCTACGCAGGATATGTTTTAATCATCTCCACTGGTTTTTTCTGGAGCTCTATTTTGTTGCCTATTCCACGCCATGTATCTTTACTGAAAATCTTGTCTGATCTGTTGGTCCTGATTATGTGGAGCAGTCAGGTGTTGGTGAAAACCTGAAGCTAGATCGTCAGGTACCCCCTCCCCTTTTATTTTTGTAACTATCATATCTTATGTTATCCATACATTACAATGGATAGCTAAGTTATCCATACAATACAATGGATAGATAACAAGAGAAATGACGACGTCCTGAAAGATGCCAGTGATAAAAAGAAGCATATTACCTACATTATAATAAAACGATGCACTTTGTATGGGCCCGCTATGAGAAGACAACTGCTAGAGATTATGGTGACAACAAGACAGATTGAAGACAACACGACAGATTGAAGACAACAAGACAGATTGAAGACAACAAGAGAGGAGGACAAAGAGAGAATATACTTAACAGTCTGACGTCATGCCGTGGACAGAATTCAACGATAGAATTGACAAACATTACTGGAGAGAGAAAGTTGTGGCGAGACATGATCATCTAGACCTCCAGGCACGGAACTTGCAGTGAAGGAGAGAAAAGAAGATCTTAGTTTAATATAGAAACACACCTTTTAAGGTAAGGATTTTTTAATTAGGAGAAATGAAGAAGTAACCTTTATAAGGAGAGTATCTGCAATAAACTTATATAAAAAATATAGTCGTCAAACACACAAAAACACCATGAATAAGGTCATATTGACTGTTTCATTGATGCTGTTTGGTTTTATGATCCTGTTAAACCCCCTGTTACATTTATGAGTACACTTGTACCATAAAGAAATATGACCAGGATTTGTAAGACCTCATTAAGGAGTTCGCCGTGAACAGCTCTTCAGCCTCGGGTATTAAACAAAATTGTAATATCAGACTTTAATTAGCTTCGTTGTTTAATATAAATACTTGTTAGTTTCTTTTTTAAAAACAGCTTGGGGATGCTGTAGAAATCAATACTAAGTCAGACATTGTGTGGAGACTCTAGATGGCATAGTAGTCTGTATATATTTGGAGGGAAAAAATGGTGTGGGTGGGGTATGCTCAGTGTTCTTAGATCTTCTTTAAAAAGAGAACAAAGATGTTAATATACAGTACTTTACTTATTGTAACTTGGTAGGAAGTTTAAACCGGAGGTAAAAGTTAGCAAGAGCGGTGATAGGATCATATTTGAGACAAAAACCTGAAATGCTGGAAAATAAAAAATTGAAAAACACAAAAATAAAAACACACACACACACAAAGAGGAGAAACATTTGAGGAAGAAAAGGCGAAGTGGAGAAAGAAGAGACGGAGGGAAAAAGGTAAAAACATAATAGAAGCAGTAGTTTGAATAACAAAACATGAAAAAAAAATTATAACTTGTTTTGATGAAGTAAGGACCCAGAAGTAGTTCATGTAGCGAATGAATCTATTCTCAACAAGAGAACCTTGTCGTAAAAGGCATTATCGTCAGCGTCGTCATCATCATCAACGTTTTCCATACCTTCTGGATTATATGGCTGGACAAGACATTTTTGCTTGGGGCCGTCTACATTAATTCTCTCCAAAAGATTCTGGATACTCTAGCTTCTTCGTCTGCCCAGCTTTCCCAGTTTCCTTAGAACTTCCCATTCTGGTGTGATCCTGTGGGTTCCAGTAAAAAGCCTGTTTAGTTGTAATGTCAGGTTGAATCTAAGGTTATGTTCTTCATAAAGGCTTATGCCGTTTTTTTCTGAGCTTTTCAGAAACGATTTTGATAGTCTGCTAAATGTTTTATCATTATTCAACGTAACAAAGTCTGTAAAAAGCCTTTGTATGTTGCCTTTTCAAAGCTCTGTTAGAACCGCCAAGCTGTCCATATTAACATTCCATACGTTTATGTGGCGGTACTATCCAGAAGACTTCGAACTGATGCCATAAAAAGCGTAAACTTGCAGGAGGTTCTAATCGTTGCCCCCACCTTCACAGTAGTCCCATTGGGAGTTGATAAACGTTCTTAGCGCCTTTTCCACTGCCGGGAACATCTCTGGAACTCCATGTTTCGGATGTTGTTCAGTATCTCCTGCCATTCCAAACAAATGCAATCGATTTCCTCAAATCTTTGTCCTTTCAGTGGACTCCTCATTTTAATGGAACAGGAAAATGTAGCAGCGGATTAAATCGGGAGAAAATGTGGGATTAGGGACCACTACCGAGTTTTTTTTCCGGCCAACAACTACTGCACACAATGAATGGTATGATTTGGTGCCATGACGTAACGCAGGAGCCAGTCCTGTGTGCGCCACTTGTCTAAAGGTTTCTTCCTCGAGCTTGAAACATGGGAACTACTCAGACGTCTTGGTTCTGCCCATAGCGTCGTCACCATTGCTTTCTGAAGCATCCTGTAGCTCTCCGACGCGGTTTTGCCAACGTTCAAGCAAAGCTTAATGGGGACACTCTGCTCCTTCAAGTTCCGCTAACTGCTCTCGAGAATCGCAGACCGCCGCTCAGAGCAACGTACCAAAAACGTTTGTGATAAAGGAACACGTGCACGCACCAACATTAAACACGGCACTATGCTTCAGAAAGGAAGTCTTTAGCGCTATTTAGCGGCACACGTATGCACTACTTCCAGTTGGCGCTCCACGTGGCTAGTCCGGGGACGTTTAGATAGCACTTCCTCTTATGTGCAGATAGTTGCAGATTGAAGTATCACGTTCTGCTCTGCAAAAGGAGACGCATTTCCTTTTCTTTTTCTTCAGTTACTCCTAATTAAACATCTTCTTCTTGTTCTTCTTCTTCTTCTGCTACTTATTCTTCTTCCTCTTCTCCTCTTTTGTCCTTAGCTTCTTCTTCCTCCTCGTCGTTGTCTTCTTATTTTTTCTTATTTTTTTCCACCTCCTTTTTTGTCTTAATCGTTCTCCTCATCTTTTTTCTCTTCTTCTTCCTGTTCTTCATCTTTCTACTTCTCTTCATCTTATTTTTCCTCTCCTCTTCTTCTTTATCTTTTCTTCACTCCCGTGCGTCCTATTGTTTTTATTTCCCCTCCTCCTCAATTTCTTCCTCTACATCGCTCCAGTCTATCCAGCTGTAAATTGGTATCTGACTTTGCTCTTGAGTTAGGCAAGGAAGAGGCACTGAGGAGGTATGGAACTGGTCATTCCCACCTCTTATGGACAAAGTATAGTGAAGTCTATAACAGTTTACTCCCCAACGACAGTATGTGCTATGGAACTACCTTCACCTTTGACCCACTGATAAAGTACCTAAAACTTGGTAGTGGTTATTATTGATCACCATCAACATGTTGGTCTCTGTCAGACAAACTAAAGACTCCACTTTTTTAAGCCGCTCAAAGCATTTTTAACATTCTTCCCGTCTTCAACATTTCTGTATATTAAAAAATGAAAATAAAAATTAATTAAATGGAACTAGACGCGAACCCTCTTCCTCCATCACGTTCAAAGTTTCAAGATAAATTTGTTACGTTCATAACAAAATTCCCGACCGTTACTTTAGGGCAGATGTTGGAATCGGTCGTTCTCGATCTAACTGTAGTTCCCAGTAGATTATTTAATAGATCCCTTGGTGGCAGAATAAGCAAGAAAGAAGGCTCAATACCTTCCATTTGCGGTGTCTACGCCGCATCCTCGGCATCTCGTGGAAAGATAAAGTGACAAATGTCGAGGTGTTGTCACGTGCTGGCCTTCAAAGTATGTATACGCTTCTTAGACAGCGCGGACTTCGCTGGCTTGGCCATGTTCGCCGCATGGAAGATGGTCGCATCCCAAAAGAAATCTTCTACGGACAATTAGCAGATGGCAAGAGAACAGTTGGGCGACCACAGCTGAGGTTCAAAGATGTGTGCAAGAGAGATATGAGGGCACTGGACATGGATCCAGCAACATGGGAGGATGAAGCTGCCGATCGCACTAAGTGGCGATGCTATTTACGGCGCCACCTCAGATTGGGCGAAGAGAGGCTCACACAAGAAGCAGAGGTGAGGAGAAAACGTCGAAAGGAGCACCAGGAAAATAAGCAGCTGAGGGCTGTCACCTCAGGGGCGCATTCCCATAGTCAGTTATGACTGAAGGGGCTATTATTATTATTGGTGGCAGAAAGGAAAATTAACATTTTGTAAAATATTGTTTACTTTGAATTTTCCACTGCCCTGTCGATGGTTATTAGGTTTTATACCATTGGTAGCACATGTGTTCATATGATATACAACAATGACGTGTTGTTTACGACAAAGACGAGTTAACATTATGTACGACAAAGGTGTGTTAGCATTTTACACGACGAAGACGTGTTAACATTTTGTACGATACAGATATGCTAATATTCTATACAACAAACACGCGTTAACATTTCGTAAAGCGTAAAACAATGTTGCAAAATTGTAAGGTTTTCTTTAAGTGAAGTACGTCTCTTCTGCTACAACGCATGTCTGCAATGAGCGAAATTGTTCATACGCGGTAGATAATAGGGAAATAACATCACTAAAACGCAAAATCGTGTTAGCTCATTCGCGATTTTGCAGGAGGTGACTAAGCATTGCGCTACCGATTAATACCAGTGTCGTGAAATATTCTAATCCACATATATAAATTATCAGGTAAATATAAAGCCTAATAAATACATATAATTGTGGTGAAGTGGGATGTTATAAATACTTATAGGGAACTTAGTGTACTGACTGAGATCAGCTGTGAAGGTATCTATATCTATTAAGAGTAGTGTATTATAGATAACCTTACTTGCTACCACATATCTATATATCTCAGTCAGAATTATTCTGGAATAGTGTGATGCTACGTTATGTGTCTAGGGTATGAGTAGGGGAAGTGTAAGTCACAACAACAGACAGATAAACAATTTAATTTAATCCACTACTCTTGACAACACTGTGACACTCACATACATATAACACTCTACAAAGATATCTTAAAAGAGTCACTGATAAACTTTCAAATAACAATATGTATTCATTACTGGCATGAATGAATATGTGTCCTGATTCAACTACAAGGGAACCAGGAATCACAATCAATTTAAATTACAAGTTATGTACAGAATGTATTTAATATGAATATTGTAGTGACATATATTATTACAAATGTTCTATGTGTGTCAGTTGTGTAGTAGTAAAATGAGGTAATACTGGTTTTGTTTTGTTCAAGCTCTGTTGGTATTTGTCATCATGACTTCAATAGTTTGTCTTTAGGGACTAGTATTGGAGATGTTCACAGTTCCTGATTTTAAGACAAGTAAATTCCCCTCTTAATGTTAATTTTAAAAAATCAGTTCAAGATGAGGGGACATAATGTTGAGCTCAGCTGGCCAATTCGCTTATCTGGCGTGATGGCGGCAGGAAAGGACTCCTCTGCTCGAATTCTCCTCTGGGCTCAGGAGACACCTCACTGATAGCTAAAAAGACCAAGGAGTATGCTGTCCGACTCTGGATTCAGCAAAGCTCTGACCAGGTGCTGCTCAGTACCATCAAGACCACTGTCCCTGAAATCAAGAAGGATGTACCTTCTACTTCATAACTAATTTATATTTTCTTTTTACACTGATCACAATACATCACAAACATTGCGTTCAGAGCGTTAGGCCAACAGTCAGCTTCATCTGAAATACTTTATTCCAGTATTACCCTTCCTAATGGTTACTACGCCTCTGCACTTCCAGCATTATTTCTTTCTAGTCAATCATCCAGGTGTCAGTGTACTGTTTGGCCATTCCATGCCGTTTTACTTCTCTCCGACACCCTCTGTTCAGGCTGGAGCATTTTAGGCTTTACCTCACGTTTGCCACTGAACTACACATATATATACAGGCATAAATCAACAATTCACATTCAATTTTCATTAAAAGATATTAAATGGTTCAAGCTTACCACAATTCATACGAATAACACAGATACGTTGATTAGCAATGAATTCTGGCACAAACTGGCACAAATTTCCATCTGCTTATCTTCCAGGCTTTTATTGAGCAAAATTTTAGCTGGCGCACTGATGCTTTATCAGGATCATTTAAACAAGTGGTCTCGAACTAACGCTCCCAAGTGTGTATATCAGCGAGACTGGCCAATGAGCCACGTTTCGATAAGTGTTTGAAAAAATGTTATCTTTTCCCGTCTCCCCTAACAACCAAGATAGTATTTATAGCCCGACCAATCGTGGTTAGGCTTTCATTTGTTGCGCTCCAATCAATTTGGAGTTTACATGGTAGGCTATTTCTGTAACGTAAATTTTTTTCAAACACGTTAAAAAAAAATCTTATGAGCAGAAATGATTTTATGCTGT
This sequence comes from Oreohelix idahoensis, assembly GCA_024509875.1. Lineage (NCBI taxonomy): Eukaryota > Metazoa > Mollusca > Gastropoda > Stylommatophora > Oreohelicidae > Oreohelix > Oreohelix idahoensis. The sequence continues at coordinate 23,979 of JAMPIV010016295.1, forward strand.
CAGGCACCCCCAATATTTTATTTTGGGTATAATTTATTAATTCCTGGACTATTTGCGTAACGTTTTACATATTATTTGTCAGCAAGCCCTAAGGAACCCAAAAATACTAATTTAAAGGAGCTACGTGGCTGCGTTCAAAATATGCAATTTCTTCTACCTCCTGTTTCGAAGATGTGCTGTCTGGGTACTGTTATGTGTTCAAACGTAAACCCATCTATTGTTATCTTTTCTAATAAGAGTCTGTTATGATTTATAAACCTAACTCTGGGAAAGGGTAGTGTATTTTATCACTGTCCGTCTGAAAAAAAATTAGTGCATGTAGACTTACACGCGTGATGGCAGCATTTGCGTATCGCGCGAAGCGTGTTTAGTGTTCGGCTTTCTGCCTCTCCCTTCTCGCTATCCTTTTGTCCATCTGTTCGTTCGTTTTGGTAACGTAATATAATTAATGTTAGGATTAATTTAGGTCATTACGCAGGGCCTCTCAATGCTTTTCCAAGAAATACAGCACACGTTTCATTGAAGAAAGCGGGTAATAATACAGTAAGCTTTTATATCAACGTGAAAGCGTTACAATTTGCAGACGACGCAGAAAACAAGGGGGATTTCGAGTACATTCCTTGTGACAGCACTGTCATTTTACCATTGCTCTTCTCTTTATTAATTTTATTTGTTAGGCTTCATATTTACCTAATAATTTATATATGTGGATTAGAATATTTCATGACAATAATAAAGAAAAGAGCAATGGTAAAATAACAGTGCTGTCACAAAGAATGTACTCGAAATCCCCTTTGTTTTATGCTTCGTCTGCAAATTGGAACGTTTCCACGTTAAATATAAGCCACTGCATAAATACAAGCGTTTCCACAACACATTAAAACGGGTATTGCATTTCTGAGAAAAACATTGGGAGGCACACTGCGTAATGACCTAAATTAATCCTAACATTAATTATACTGCGTTACCAAAACGAACGAACAGATGGACTCAAATAGAAAGAGAGAGGGAGGGCTGAAAATCAGGAACGCATGCAACACGCGTCGCGCGATACACAATTACTACTATCACGCGTGTAAGGCCACATGCACTAACTTTTTTTTCAGACGGACAGTGATAAATTCACTACCCTTCCCAGAGTTAGGTTTTTAAATCCTGAAAAACTCTTATTAGGAAAGATGACAATAGATGGGTTTACGTTTGAAAACATTACAGTACCCAGACAGCACATCTTCGAAACAGGAGGTAGAAGAAATTGCATATTTTGAACGCAGCCACTTAGCTCTTTTAAATTTGTATATTTGGGTTCCTTAGGGCTTGCTGACAAAGAATATGTAAAACGTTACGCAAAAAGTCTAGGAATTAACAAGTTATAGCCAAAATAAAATGATGGTGCTGTCAGACAACACCCAAAATCAGAATCGCTCAGTGGTAGATTTTTTTTAACCACCATTGTACGGGAAATGGGCCACAAGTTACATTTGAACTGATTGGCTGAAATGATATGTAAGGCTAAACACGATTAGTCGGACTATAAATGCTATCTTTGGTTGTTAGGGGAGACGTAGGAAGGTAAAATTTTTTTCAAACACTTGTCGAAACGTGGCTCCATTGGCCAGACTCGCTGATATAATCACTTAGGAGCGTTAGTTCGAGACCACTAGTTCAAATAAGCTTGATAAAGCAACAGTGCGTTGAAGCCAGCTCATATTTTTGCTAAATAAAAGCCTGGAACATAAGCAGATGGGAATTTGTGCCAGTATTTGTGCCAGAATTCATTGCTAGTCAACGTATCTGTGTTTATTTCCATGAATTGTGGTAAGCTTGAAACATTCAGTATCTTTTAATGAAAATTGAATGTGAATTGTTAATTTATGCCTGTATATATGTGTAGTTCAGTAGCAAACATGAGGTAAAGCCTATAATGCTCCAGCCTGAACAGAAGGTGTCGGAGGAAAGTAAAACGGCATGGAATGGCCAAACAGTACACTGACACCTAGATGATTGACTAGAAAGAAATAATGCTGGAAGTGCAGAGGTGTAGTAACCATTAAGGAGGTTAATACTGGTATAAAGTATTTCAGATGAAGCTGACGGTTGGCCTAACGCTCTGAACTCAATGTTTGTGATGTATTGTGCTCAGTGTAAAAAGAGAGTATAAATTAGTTATGACGTAGAAGGTACATCCTTCTTGTTTTCAGGGACTGTGGTCTTATGGTATTGAGCAGCACCTGGTCAGAGCTTTGCTGAATCCAGAGTCGGACAGCATACTCCTTGGTCCATTTAGCTATCAGTGAGGGGTCTCCAGAGCCCCGGGGAGAAATCGAGCAGAGGAGTCTCTTCCTGCCGCCATCACGCAAGATAAGCTGATGTGGACAGCTGAGCTCAACATTATGTACCCCCATCTTAAAATGACATTGTAAAAATAACATTAAGAGGGGAATTAAATTGTTTTAATATCAGGAACTGAGAACATCTCCAATACTAGTTCCAATAAAGACAAACTATTGAAGTCATGATGACAAATACCAACAGAGCTTGAACAAAACAAAACCAGTATTACCTCATATTACTACTACACAACTGACACACATAGGATACTTTTAATAATATATGTCACTACAATATTCATATTGATAAATTCAGTACATATAACTTGTAAGTAAAATTGATTGTGATTCCTGGTTCCCTTTGTATTTGAATCAGGACACATATTCATTCATAACAGCAATGAATACATATTGTTATTTGAAAAGTTATTAGTGACTCCTTTAAGATATCCTTTAGAGTGTTATATGTATGTGAGTGTCACAGTGTTGTCAAGTGTGGTGGAATAAATTAAATTGTTTATCTGTCTGTTGTTGTTATGACTTACACTTCATCATACACATACCCTAGACATACAACGTAGTCATCACACTATTCCAGAATAATTCTGACTGAGGTATACATATGTGGCAGCAAGTAAGGTTATATATAATACACTACTCTTATTAGATATATATACCTTCACAGCTGATCTCAGTCAGTACACTAAGTCCCCTATAAATATTTATAACATCCCACTTCACCACAACCAGGTGAACGCGAAATTCGCCACCATGCTGAACCTAGTGACCTGAGGAGAAATACAGAAAAGACATATCCATTTAATGCCCAACGAATGTGTATCGCGCTGTTCTCTCTACTTTGGGTACTTTTCTTAATAAAAGTATTTATTACTGCATCTCAAACATGCATAAGCGTCCTTGTTCATCATCATCAGCTCCCATCGCCACAATGTAGGTTGGCTGTAATGTATCTCCAACGACTTCTGTCTCTTGTCTTGATGGTGCACTCTGATATACTTTTTCCTGTCTATCTGTTGATGTCATCTTCCCACTTATAGCGCCGTCTTCCCCTTGCACGTTTGCCTTCAACTCTCCCTTCTATTATGGTCTTCTGCAAGGTGTTATGTCTTTTTATGTGGCCAAAATATTTTAGCTGCCTAATTTTGATCTCCTTCATTAGTTCTCTTTTCATACCTAGGGTTTCTGAGACATCATTATTTGTTTTGTTCTCTTTCCATGAGATGTTCCTCATTCTTCTGTACGTTCCTTCGAGAGCCTCAATTCTTTCTTCCAGCTGCTTATTCATTGTCCGTGATTCTACATCATACAATAATGAAATATATATATTTTTAATTTGTGAGTTAACAGTTAAGAAGCTAGTATTTGTTTCATGTTGATGAATGTAGCTTGGCAATTGCTAATATCTTCTTGATTTATGTGTCACATCTGCCATCTTCTGATATTATATGACCAAGATATGAGAAGCTCTTGACTTGTACCTAGATTTTCCCATTTATGCTTATCTTTAATGTGGGCTTATCGTTTATGATTTAAAGTAAGTTGAGATTATTTATTTCAACGGCCCTTTGCTTCAGAGAATAATAAAATTATAAAAGAAGTTAGTTGCAGCTTAATTACATTTAATACTGACAATAAAGCCTTGATGTGTAGGGCCATCTAACACTTCACTCCCCTGAGGCAGTACCTGGGACTCTCTTACCTTACCTTACCTTATCTTATTTTACCTTATCTTACTTTACCTTATCTTACTTTACCTTACCGCTAAATTGTGCTGCTTATTTTCTATAGAGGTGAATTACGTTTTTTTCGGTCTGGGTTTCATCTACAAGATTACGTGAGATTTGTTTGTGATACTTTCCCTCTTTCATGCACTGCCTGGTTTTGTCTACTTTATAATAATCATCACTGAAGACGCTGGAGTTTGACAGGACACACATTAAGGAAACCAGCTGATAGCATTACATGGCAGCTCTTATTCTTGAGTTCTCAGGGTAACAGAAACAGAAGAAAACCGAAAAGAAAACCACACGGAGAAGAGAATCGAAGAGAAACATTGTAGCTTGCTAGTTTTCATCATTATGATTTCTTTGTTCGCTCCTTGTGGGGTATGGAGCCACTATTGTAACTGCCCCCCCCCCCCCCCCCTTTTGCAAGAAACCTGCACCACAGCATTCATGTGGTTTTGCAGCATTGGTTTCTGTAACAATCTTTTTACATGAAGAGGTTGGTAGACCTAGGCACAACCCCTGATTAGTCGCCTCTTAAGAATATCAGGGCTGCGGAGTTGGAGCAGTGAGTCGGAGTCGTGGACTCGGTTGTTTTTTAGTCGAGTCCAATATATGTTTTAAATGTCCGGAATCCAACTCTGAATTGACTGCCATGTGACTAGTACAAAATTGTAGTCACAGTCCAAGTCGAGAGTCAGAGCAGCACATCTAAAACTTCAGAAGTCCGTTTCTGAAAATTGTTTGTCCGACTCCACAACCGTGACTTAACATGCCTGTGGGTGTAGTAGTGTTATTCTTTCTTTGTCACCCACAGGTAACCCACAGGTAACCCACAGGTAATTCTATGTCAATTCCAATGTTTATCCTTTTTTTCATTCCACCAATCTGTTCTTCTTACAGTTCTGTATTTATTTTTGAGTACTATAATGCTATCATTCTGATTATAGTGTAGTTGTCGGGGAGGTCTCTGTTGCGGCACAGAAAGAAATGGACTACTACCGACTCAGGCCTGTCACTGTAGGCGGTTAATATGAGATGTAAAACAAGTTACAACAGAATTTTACACCAAGAACACGTGACTTTTATATAGCGATATATTTTAGCCGGGGGACTTCCTCTGACGATCAAACGCATGACTTGTTATATAGCAATAAATTTGTTCGATAATGACGGGCGTGTTGTTTACTAAGGGGAGATAAGAAGGTTGTTGTATTGCATGACTTTTTATATAAGGAAATACCCATTGCGCAGGTGGAGCATCAGGCGTTGGTGCATGACTTTTTATATAAGGAAATACTCATTGCGCAGGTGGAGCATCAGGCGTTGGTACATGACTTTTTATATAAGGAAATACTCATTGCGCAGGTGGAGCATCAGGCGTTGGTGCATGACTTTTTATATAAGGAAATACTCATTGCGCAGGTGGAGCATCAGGCGTTGGTGCATGACTTTTTATATAAGGAAATACTCAATGCGCAGGTGGAGCATCAGGCGTTGGTGCATGACTTTTTATATAAGGAAATACTCATTGTGCAGGTGGAGCATCAGGCGTTGGTGCATGACTTTTTATATAAGGAAATACTCATTGCGCAGGTGGAGCATCAGGCGTTGGTGCATGACTTTTTATATAAGGAAATACTCATTGCGCAGGTGGAGCATCAGACGTTGGCGCATGACTTTTTATATAAGCAAATACCCATTGCGTAGGCGGAGGATCAGGCAGCGCGGATGACTTTTATATAAGGAAAATGTGCCGGCGCGCTGTGGCGGCCCATGACTTTTTATATCGTGCTATATTAGTTCGCTAATAGTGTGTTGTGGTTATGTCCTACACCATGTATTGTGGTTTATTTTACATATATTTAGGTATACATATATTTATACAATAGGAAGACGATGTTACAACAGTTATACGATATATTTAGACAATATATTTAGACAACAGTTAGACGATATTTAGACTGACTTTTATATAGTAATATATTTGTTCAATAATGGCGGGGTGTGTTGTTTATACAAAATACTTAGACATATATATATATATATATATATATATATATATATATATATATATATATATATATATATATATATATATATATATATATATATATATATATATGAACATATATATATATATATTTATATATATATATATATATATATATATATATATATATATAAGTCGATAATGACGGATAATATTTAAAAAAAAATCGATTATGACGGAAAATATAAAAAATCGATAATGACGGAAAATAAAAAATAAAAATCGATAATGTTGGATTAGGTTACTGAGAGGGTTTTTTGAAGCGAGTGGAACCTTTTTGTACTGATGTGGCTGACGATGTATGGTGGGGTGTGTTGGGGTATGGTTTTTTTGTGTGCCGGTATTTTAATTGTTGTGTATACAATATTTATATATGGGAGTGAAGTGTTAGAGACCTGTACTAGGTCTACCATCGAGAGATGGGAGCATCGAGAGGTGGGGGTGAAGTGTCGATTGCGCAGGTGGCGCGGCAGGTGGAGGCGCATGACATTTTATATAGCGATGTGTTTTAGTCGATGTGACTTCCTCTGACGCTCAGCTTGCGTCCTATATTGTGTGTAGGTTGTTGTTGTATTATGTGTTACAACAGTTAGACAACAGTTATACGAGATATTTATACATATATTACAATATTTAGTTATACATACACCATACATTTACAACAGTTAGACATATATTACAACAGTTATATAGACATAGGTAACAAAGATGTTAGTTAATATATTTTATGTTTCAAATAACAATATCATATAGTGGCATTGTACAATATTTTATATATTTATATTGGTAAGATTCGTGGACAGTATTTTTCAAATAACATTATATGAGTATAAATTGGTAAGAGGTGTGTACATTTTTTATATATTGGAAGACGGGAGGTGTGTTTTCAAATAACATTATATGATCACAGATTGGTAAGAGGGAGGGTGGTTTTATTGGAAGACATAAAAGGTAATATCACCGGGTACAGCTGCAGACCAGACCAACTATAGAGGTTGAGGGAGATGTGTCGTCACATTGTCGTCATTGTCGTCGTAAAAAATAGGACAGAGCGTGTATTGTGTTGGGGTGATGACTCATGGGTGTGTGTGTGTTCGTCTGTAGGTATCTGTGTGGTATGGTTTTTGCTTGGTGTACATAGTGGAAGAGAGATATTTTTGGGTAGGGAGTTTGTGTATTGTATTGGGTTTGTTTTGTCTTGTGAGTGCGTGTGCATATACCTCGGTATCTCTGTGTGTGTGTGTGTGTGTGTACATGGGTGGTATGGTTTTTGATTGGTGTACAGAGAGTTTAGACGTTGAGGGGAGAGGTGGTGACATTGTCAGGATGCACCTGTCTTTTGATGTAAAAGTAAGACAGGGAGTTGCGGTGTTGTTCATATGTGTAGATGGCAGAGTTGTGTGTTCGGAACCCAATTTTTTTCCCACCCTGGTCTTGTTGGGTGTTGAGGACTTCTAAAACGTATTTTTGTCTATTTTGTTGTGGTGTTTGATCAATCGATTGGGTGGTCTTGAATGTGGTAGAGGTAGAACGAGGTCGGCTGGACTGCTTCGACATAATATTTTGTGTTTGGTCTGTTTAATTGTGCATGTGTGATAATGTCGCTGTCGCGTAATTGTGAGACAAAAGACTTGAAATCTGTAATGTTGTTTACTAAGTGAGGGTCGTAATTTGTTTGTTTCTATGTTTCTCAAAACTACGTGGTGACTGAAGTTAATCTTGAAGCGTTTTGTCTGTTGTGTAAAGACAGGGAGCAAAAGACTTTCCCATTCAATTCTTTGGCTATTATGGAAAAAAGTGAATGTGGACAAATATTTGTGGTTGTTTGTATGTGTCTTGATCGCACTCCAATTCTGTGTATATATTTCTTTAATGTCAGCTGGTAAGTCACCTAAACTGTCTTGGTCAGAGGACAAGCGAGTTTTTTTATTAGAGATTTGATGACTAGACATTGGTCGTTTCTTGGTCTGGCCTCCAGCTTTTGTATAAGCTGGTTGAGATGGGGTGGAGGGAATTGTTGCAGCTGAAATGGCACCTGATGTTAGTGTGTGTTTGTGCGCTGATGTTACAGGTGCTGATGGTGATGTTCTGGAAGAGACTGTGTCGCCTTCCGCAGCAGATGATGGTTGATAGTACTGCGCCGATGTTGAAGGTGGTGACATTCTCGATAAGTCTGGTATTGCTGTGGCACCTGAGGATGTTGGATTATGTGTTGTAGCTGACGTGAAAGGGCTCATTGTTGAAGTAGGTGTTGTGGGACCTGATGGAGCTGGTTTCTGTCTTGATACTGGAGTAGGGATAGAGGCGTGTTGTTGTTTTAGGTGTACCCGTATGTTATCAGCCCACGTAAAGTTTTTGCCACAGAGCACACAAGAGACCAGAGTCAACGAGTGCGCAACCTTGCAGTGACGCAATAGGTCGGCACGGCGGGTGAAAGTCTGTCCACATCGGATACATATTATGTTGTTTTGTACCACTGATGTGTCTGTCTGTTCCATGCTGGAAACGGGTCTATGTTTATTTTCTATGTGGCGTTTCAGATTGGTCGATAGGGTGAAGTTTTTACCACGTAAAGAACAATCGTAGTTCTGCTCCCCATGCACCGTGTTCAAATGCCGAGTTAGGTCGCGGTCACGGGTGAAAGACCGAATGCAGTGTGAGCAAGTATATCGAGATGAAGACATCTGAGAAAAGAGGAACAAAAGAAGTTAGTCATAAAAATTAGACAACGTTAAAATTAAACATATAACAAACTGAGAGAGAGAGAGAGAAAGAGAGAGAAAGAGAGAGAGAGAGATAGATAGAGAGAGAGAGAGAGAGAGAATAAACAGGTAAATAGAAAGACCCGTCTTATAGACAGACACGTATACACACGCTACTCTTAGTTATAACCAGTCTTATATTTTCATTCTGTTATCAAATGAAAGAGGTGTTAACATATCACAAAGGCCCGCGCGCGCTCGTTGTGGGAGCAAATATATTGATTTAAAAACCACCATGTTTGCGAGACAAGAGACGATCTATCCTATCTTTTAAAATAACGAAAATATAAATATTAACGTGTTTTGCTAGTTTGTACCAACCAACTGTCAACCATGGTTGCTGGTTATAGCAGGGCGTATTTCCTTGTGTAGCTCAGTATTGCTTTTAAATCCAAAAATATGCTATTTTCTAAACTATTATGTTTTTTTTTAATTTTCACTGGCTGGTTAATCTGTATGTAGTGACTCGGATACTTATTGTAATACATTTGTGTTTCAATCCCATTGCTTTTTCTTTTATTCTGTGATATTAAAATAAGTCGCCACAAAGTAGTGGAAACAGAGTTATTGAGCTGTCGGCTCTCTTTTCTTGTTTCACGAAAGATAATAAAAACTAACAACAATGAAACAGAGTTATTATCTGACTCTCTCTATTTCTTATGTTCACGTCCCATATCGATTGAGTAATAGGCAGGTGTCCACGCGCTGAACGCCAAGTATGAACAAAACAGGGCTCATAAAAAACTTGATATTGATTTTCTGTTTGTGTCCACCGTCAGGTAGTTTTTATAGTAGATACTCTGTGTCCGGGTTGGAAGTTGTAAGTATCACGGACAATTTTTTTTTCAAGACCCAAATATAATTTGATTTCGTACGATTTTAGTTTGTAGATCAGAAAGTATGATTGCACTCTGATGATGCAATCTCGATGACTCATACTATATGTATACAATGAACATAGCATTTGTTTAACAATAGACGAGAAACACAGATAAGTTTTAAACTAATAAAATTTTTTCAGAAACAAGACTGGGCCTAACACATAACAAATAAACCGGCTAAGTCTTAACTTATCGAAAACATACACACATGTAACAACTTAACAACTTAACAAACAAATATTATTTAAATACCTATTAGTCTAGACACATAACATAATAATGTTGAAAAAAGATTAACATTTAACAACACTACATAGCGAAAAGACAAACACACAACCATATTTCTAAAATAGAAAAAGATATTTATATTTAACACAACACACGAATACAAACAAACAGATAAAAATATTTCTCCACAGAGTACACTTAACGAAAACAGACAACTAATACTTTATATATTTTCTAAATAGAGATATTTAACTGTTAACACAATATACAGACGACTATTTATGTATATAAACGAATACAGAAACAAACAAATAAAGAATATTTCTCCACCGAGTACACTTAACGAAAACAGACAACTAATATTTTCTAAATAGAGATATTGAACACAATATACAGACGACTATAAATATAAAAGAAACATACGTTTCGTTGTGATCTTGACGTGGTCTGGTTTTTCAGAAGGGTGTTTCTTGGTTTCAACGTTTGATTTTTCAAAACGGCTGGAGGTCTTTGCTGGTCGCGTATTGGTTAAAGAATGAGACAGGTCTAAAACTATTCTTGATTAAGACAAAATTTTAGCGTTCGCACTGCACATGGGTGTACAAGTTGTTCCGGGCGAAAACTTCACGTGCGGCTTTGTTAGTCACGCGACGTACTCAGAACGATTGGAAACCGTTATCAATTAAAATTCGTTCGACGTGATAGAAATATCAATGTGAGATGATAGAAATATGCCCGCAAGACGATATAAATATGCCCTCGACGTGATAGAAATAGGCCCTCGACACGATAGAAATATACATGTGAGATGATAGAAATATGCCCGCAAGATAATAGAAATATGACCACCGGTTTTGGTAGAAAACTTTAGATATAACTCACCAAAGTATTTTCGCACGTGTATCAAAGGATGGTCTCGGTAAAACTTACAGCGGCGATCTTCAGTCCACTCTCCAACGGTACAAGTATTGCATCACTTCTTGTCATGTACACTCGGTTGGTGAAAAAATGGAACGCATCTTCAACGAGGTATGAACGGGAGTGTAAGTCATCTTCAACGAGGTATGAGCGCGAGTGTCTGCCGTTATTACACCGTCTCTTCAGTAAAGTATGAACGTGAGTGCGCGACGCGAGGTAACTGTACAGGAGCGGTTAGATTATGATTTTTCACTGTCGCTTTTAAAGAGATGTGTAGATTGACCAATTATTGTGGAGGTTCACTTTTCCTACCCGCTATAGAATAAAGAGGAAAACCCAAATAGATACTCCTTAGTGTTACAAGTTCCAATCGGGACAATATCGAGGTCAGTTTCAACCATTTTAAGAAAACCCAACACCCACGTGCTTTTTACTACTTGTTGTTAAAATCGAGCGATGGTCTGCGCTCCCGAGGAAAACATTATCAAATGTAGTCGATGAATGACTCATACTGTTGTAGTCGGTTAGGGTGGGTAACGCCAGCGCTAAATATAGACTAGCGAAAACAAGTTTATGTTCCTTTGAGTTTTACACTTTTATCTTTCGACGAAATGCCGAGGAGGTGGCGCAGACACGGTAGATGGAAGGTATTGAACCTTTTTTCTTGCTTAGCATAGATTGTTCAGGTCTCACTGCCATATAGAAGTAAACTGATGATACAGGCGTTATATATTGCAGCTTCGGTCAACGTTGCGAGTTTGGAGTTTCCCCAAATCCGTGATGAGAGGCAGGCAAAGGTAGCTGCAGCTTTGTTAATGAGACTAGCAATTTCTGTGGCCAGAGAGAGTTTGTCATTGATGATATACACAAGGTATGTGTGATGCACGTGGTGTTAGGTCAGCCGGCTCTCGTCTGCATCGAGTCGGCTGCCTTAACCGTCCCAGAGTTCCTCTGGTACCATTTCTAACTAGGTCTGCCCTGTCGGGTTGTGTGCAGTGCATACTCCAACACACCTTACCATACATCGTCACCCACATCAGTAGAAAAAGGTTCCACTCGCTTCAAAAAACCCTCTCAGTAACCTAATCCAACATTATCGATTTTTATTTTTTATTTTCCGTCATTATCGATTTTTTATATTTTCCGTCATCATCGATTTTTTTTTAAATATTATCTGTCATTATCGACTTTTATATTTTTATATTTTATATATATATTCCTTATATAAACAGTCATGCACCAACGCCTGATGCTCCACCTGCGCAATGAGTATTTCCTTATATAAAAAGTCATGCACCAACGCCTGATGCTCCACCTGCGCAATGAGTATTTCCTTATATAAAAAGTCATGCACCAACGCCTGATGCTCCACCTGCGCAATGAGTATTTCCTTATATAAAAAGTCATGCACCAACGCCTGATGCTCCACCTGCGCAATGAGTATTTCCTTATATAAAAAGTCATGCAATACAACAACCTACTTATCTCCCCTTAGTAAACAACACGCCCGTCATTATCGAATAAATTTATTGCTATATAACAAGTCATGCGTTTGATCGTCACGTGAATGTTCGGCATTAGCTTCCTATAAGAGGACCAACTGAAGTGGCAACACAATAAGGAATTAAAAAGAAAATTAAGATTGTTCTTCTCATTACAGTTTTGAAAACATAACACATGATACTGATTAGCATTTAAAAATATCACATATAAAACATTCCTTTACAGAAATCACTGTGTTGTTATAAATATCCAAAAAAGCTGGATACAGGCTAGACACGGCAGCAAAATCGGCTTTACTGAGGCTTTGACATCTCTTGGGAATCAGTGAAAAATGTGACGTTTAAAAACTGCAACATCCTCATTTTCATGCCAGACAGCAATGCTCGTATCTTGGATATAATAAACGACAATACAAATATTACAAATAACGCTTTCCTTTTTGACCTGACTTGCTTACATATTCTGGCTAGCCAAAAGGTCTGTGTATTTTATCCTATCCGTTGTAACTTTATTTAGATATTTATTTATATATTAGTGTGGTCTTTTTTTCTTGCGTGTCCACGCCGCATTTCATAACTGTAACATCCTTGTTTTATTCTCTGATTCCATGGATCGCTGTATTTTTTTTTTTTTCTTTAACCAGCGGCACTCGAGCTTTCCGGCTCTTTCGGCCCAATGACATGTCATTGCGAGGCTGGGGGGTCAGTGGACTTTCCTTCCAACCCGGTCAGGAGCTTCGCTCCTTCCCATCCACACGGGATTTATGTGCAGGAGCCGTTCAGATTATTCAGTCAAATTTCCGGTCGTAAACATTTCTTCAAACGCCGACGGCCGGGTTTTAACCATGAACACCTGGTCGCCAGTACACCGTCGTAGCCATTACACCAGCGCGGCTCCCATCGCTGTATTTGATTCTAAATAACATAATTATTACCACTTTCACAAAATTAAATTGACGAATGTAGCAATATTTTGCCCTACGAATTTACTGCTCATAAACTATGATGTTAATATGGAAAAATATAGGTTACTAAATTACTGCACCTAAATTAAATATCGCACTGGTTCTAAACCTTTTCACTCATATAGCCCTATAAGGCTCGGCCAGACCCTTAAATACCCCCTAAGATATTTGAAGGCGTAGAACTTTGAGAAAGCGGTGTTTTTTTTGGTCTTCTGTTGTATGTACATACTGCCTTTTAATGGAATTAACAAAAATCATCGCTATTCTTAAAACTAAACACTAACAAAATAAATTTAAGTGCTTTTATTATTATCAAGACTCCAAATTAACAAACTAAAAATAAGCTTAGTAAATTTAATGAGAGACTTGCTGTGACAGATTTTAAGTGATTTTGCTGAAATTAGGTTTCACACTTGAATGTCAAAGCTGATCATTTTTTTGCTGAGTTTGGATGTCTGAGCTAATAATTTTGCTGAAATTGGATATCAAAGCTGATAATTTTGCTGAAATTGGATATCAAAGCTGATAATTTTGCTGAAATTGTGTGTCAAAGCTGATAATTTACAGTGCATGTCTGCTGGAGCTACTGATTCCTTCTCCAATCATACCAGGAGAAATACGAATATCGTAAATATTCATATATAATTTAGAATCTAATCAAGTCAAAAAAACAAAAAACAAAGAAAAAACAGAATCTGCAACTCAGTTATCAAGTCAGTTCAGTTATATCTTACTAAAACATGGAGAACAACAAAAACAATAACCAAACAGCTACAGGCTTTCGTGTATAGGTGCACGCATAGAATAGAAGGACTTAAGTGGTATGACAAAGTCACTAATGAGGAACTGATGACAAGAACCTGACAAGTGCCAGTGGAACAAGAGATGAGAAGAAGACGCTGGAGATGGATAGGACACACATTAAGGAAAACTGTTGATAGCATTACAAGGCAGTCCTTGTTCTGGAATTCCCAGGGTAACAGAGGTAGATGGAGACTGTAGTGTTCCACTCTCTCACCGACTATTTCTTTGTCTAATTTTTTATTCCTCTCAAAATCTCTCTTAGCTCTTAAAATGAAAACATTTCTTCTCGCCAATAGTACTTGCTAAACCCAGCGATTTCTCTCGGCTCAGAGTCAATAAATTATTCACTTGGCCAGTGGAAGTCATTTCATGTGGAATGTGAAACCCAGTGCTACGACCAGCCCGGAAGTGAACCCTTTTGTATCACTAACTGGATGCGCGTAAATCAGTAGGGAGGTGAACTCTGCCCTACAGCTGCACAGTGAATACTGGGACCTGTTTAAATGAAGATAACTTGATCCCCTGGGACTCCAGAAGAATTTGCAATGAGGCCACACAAGAGGTCAAGTGGAGATGCCAGTGGAAAATTCTTGAAGGGACATTTTAAGACATTTTACTTGTAACTGTTCAGTACAGCAGGCGTGAGATAATGGGCCCCGGAGCGGGTTTACCTTTGCGAAATCCGTAGTGCATCGTTCGAGCGAGTAAGTGATCTAACAGATAACCTTTTAAATGTATTTTCATTTCAGTGACATAAATTGTTATTTGCACATTTACATGTTTCTAATGTATTTCGAATGTATGAGTTCACTGAAGTCAAAATTAATCACTGACCTTCTTCTTACATCATGGTGCAAATAAGACAGGGTTAAATAGTTGTTGTATAATTTTATTGTTACTTTGGGATTTGCATACTGAACTAAGCAGAACAGAAAGTATCGTAGTGGTCCTTTTAATTTCTATTTCTTATATGTTCCATTGTTCTTTGTCAAGACTACAAACTTGATAAGTGTGTTCCCTATCACATTTCTTATCTCTTTGTCTCATATTGGACATAAGTGTTTTCATCATGAAATATTCTTTATATGTTCTTAATGCACTTCTATGCATATAACATGTTTGATGATTGAAGAACTATTCTATTATCAGTTATACGAAAGATATTTTTGACAGGAACCAGAACTTTAAGAATGTTTACAAGTATTTAGCTATTCAATGAATTTACCAAAATGTAAGCCAGCGGTTCTCAAGCCCTTGAGATCATGACTACCCTCAAAATGATTTACTGCTTAAGTGGCAAAAAGGTAAATCAGTGGTTCTGAGAACTTGGCAGCCATGACCCCTAAAAGGTTTTACTACAGCATGGAAAACTATAACCCAGTGGTTCTCAAACCATTGGTGACAATGACCCCAAAATGAAAATACTGCTCTACGGGCACAATGTGAATCAGTGGTTCTCAAACATTTGATGACCACAGTCCCTAACATCACAGTTTGTGAAACTTACCGCTCATATAGGGAAAACCACTGCTGTAAATAAGCAGACAACCATATAGAGGTTGAGAACTCCAGATACGCTATAATGTCAGTTAAGTAGGAGTATTTCATAGATACTATATGACACTTTGTTATGGAATGTTAGTTATGATTGTGTTAATTTGATTTCTGATAGACGCTTATCGATCATCAGACATAGGGGATGATTGCTCTTGAAAAACCACTAATGGGACTTCAATTGTTTAATCCTCCAGTCCAACCAGGTTACGGGTTCAGGGTACAAACCAGGTTACGAGTCCACAGTTCCAAGGGTTACCCCTACCAACCTGGTTACCCTACAAAACCAGGTTAACCTACAAAGCCATGCTACGAGTTGAGAATACAAACCAGGTGACCATATCAAAACCAAGTTTACCCCTACCAACTATATCCTATCAACCAGTAACCTGAATCATAGTCCCATAAGCAGAAGAGGTATTCAGCAGGGTTGACTTACTCCATTCGTATATGTGATGCGCACTGAGTCCAGGGAAGCAAATTCTGCCACCCTCTGAATCCATTGACCTGTTTATGCTACCTCAGTGCTGGGACAAACCAACCAAGAGAGGCAGAACAAACATCTCCTCCGCAGCTACTAAAGTCCTGGGAGAGTTGAGTATAAAACTTACCAGCAATACAACAATAGAAGAAAACCCTACCAGCAATACAACAATAGAAGAGATCTCGTGGTCTAGATGATGACCATCGTAGTTGTTTTCTTTTTCTAAACAGTAGAGCAAATTTTGTCATATGTGTGTGTGTGTGTGTGTGTGTGTGTGTGTGTGTGTGTGTGTGTGTGTGTGTGTGTGTGTGAAGATGTGAGAATCGATATCTTTTTTATAAATTGAACATACCAGAGTCTGTTGTTTATTTTATTTTTTTTACCTTTATTTGGGATGTATTATGTTTTTGTTTAAAACATAAATCTACACTCTGAGGGCCGAGCCATTATTAAACTAACTTACAGTGGGTCGGCATATTTTAGTTAATATGGCTGGACACCAAATCTTCTTTCTCAACCTTATGTACTTTACATAGTCCTTTTGTAGGATTTCTGCGAAAGAATTTATAGTCAAGAAAATATCCTGTTAGTTGCCAGAATTCTCTTTGCATTAGGGATTTCAAGTAGACTATTTCCCGAGGAGAGGCAGTTTCTTTAAACTAGTGGACTATCATAAAGATTAATATTATCTTTTATTCTTCCATTCCATCCAATTTGGCCTTCTCCTCAAAATCGCCACCACAGAGACCAAAGAAAAAACGGAGAAAAGAACTGGGGACAGATATGAAGGGCATGAGAAAGACCTAGAGCTGATGGTACGGTACAGGTAGACTTACCTTGAGACTGGCTAAGGTACTTCAGGTACTGAAGTATGAGGATTTTGACGACGGAGATGATTTAGAATTTAAATGAGTTCACTATCAGGTAATAAATATTTTACCACAATTTAAAAAAAAAAAAAAAAACTTAAAAAAAAATCCAACATTTTGGATGCAACGCTTCATGTAAATCTCGTCCCTTTCGAAACAATCATGGAGGTACACGCACCACCGGTTGAGAACCACGGCTGTAGCAGCAAATTTTCTACAACAAAATATTTCCCAAATAAAACGACTAAATAATCGCTTGATCTGAAACAAAATGATATTAATAACATGTTATATTTATTTACGTTGTTGATGTCAATTGAAAAATTATTCCCCCCCCCCCCCCCCCCACCCAAAAAAAAAGGGTAAATAGCAGCTTTAACTTTGCAAGCAGTTTCGATAATATGTTTTCGTCAGTGTTACCATGAACGCAAACACACAGACATAAATACGCAGAAATTTGACGCAACTATAGCAGGGGAAAAAACTGAAGATTGCTCTTGTTATTGTCGTCCTTGCCGCCTATATTCTAATTTTAGTTTCCAAAGAGAGCTAAGACTCCTCAAACCTGAGTAATAGTTCTTTCTTGCTGTTTCATCTCAATTTATTCTCCAATTTAGTTTACGGAGAGGGGATGTTGAAGATTGTCACTGTGTCCATTATGAGGACAGAAATTGGCATACGAGTAATATTTTTTTTATACTGCAGTAGATGCAAAAAATAAAGTCAATAGATTCAAATGCCTTGGCATGTTAATAAGATCTGATGGAAGATTTATCTCTGATGTGAAAAGTGGAATAGCTCAAGTGAAAGCTGCATTCAATAAAATGAAAAGTGTTTTACGCAACAAATCGTTGTCAACGGTAGAAAGTTTTTTTGGTGGGTTTGTTTTTTCATTCGTATGTTGCAGCTATTCTGATATGTGGAAACGAGTCATGGAAGATTAGTAGACTAGCAGCAAAATTCGTGGAAGTCACGGAGATGTGGTTTTATTTAAGACTTAAGAATGCTATGAACATCTAAATAGAGTAATGAGGATTTTTATTGTTATTGTTAATCAGAATCGACGTCATTGCACTCCGGGCAAACCCATAGGTGCTCAGTCTCCCGCAGCAAATGTCAAAGGGTATGAATGCTAATTGTTCCTGTTGCGCACTGGTTGTATACACGGCGTATGAGAACAATGAGGATGTCTTGATGTAAGCCAGTGCACATAAAAAGTTTATTATTGGTATTAGAAGGAAGCAAGCCACTTTCTGTAGCCACGTTATAAAGAGGGGAAAGATGGAATATGTTGTGACAACCAGGCTTGTTGAGTCAGAGTCAGAGTAGGAACACGGAGGCGTGGAGTCAGTCGTTTTTTAGTGGAATGGGAGTTATTGAACAAATGCCCGGACTCAGACTCCGAATAGTGTGCCATATGACTAGTAAAAACCTAGTCGGAGTAGCACGTCTAACATTTCAGGAGTAGGAATCGGTAAATTTTTGGGCTGACTCCACAACCTCGGTGAGAACAGGAAACATTTAAGGATGTGGAGACATATGATCGCCTGAGATTGCGTCAGAAGGAGATGAGTTTTTGCTGCTTAATACAATATCTGGTATATCATCATCATCATCATCATCATTATCATTTCTCTTTTGTCTTCTTATGGAGCATGCGGCCACTACAGCAGCTGATCCACAGAAAGCACGCATCAAAGTACTCGTTTTATTTTGTTCTGGGGCTTTCTGTAGCAATTTCTTGTAAATGATGAATTAGCCAGTCCATTGCACAACCTAATGCCCGTGGCCTCTTACGCATTGCCTGAGGAGACCTTCGGATTTCATAGCCAATATCGATTTATTACCCAGCGTTGTGTCTTCATTCGCATCAGGTCAATCTGGTCTATTGTATTATTTTGTTATTTTATCTGCGTTGTTACATTTGCTTAGTAATGTTAACTAAATCTCATTACTACAAAATGATAAATACTCATTACTATCATGGATTTGCCTCCCCTGCTTTGCAGTAGTGATCCAACAGTGGCCAAAACTCAAGAGTATCTAATATGGGCCTTCAAAGGTGTCTACCTTCGCACAAGATTACTCTTGGCAGAGTTGTAGAAAGAAGAATAATGATGCTTCTATCTCAAGGGAGATTCATAAGATATTTCAGAAGTCAAGAACAATGCTGCGATGGGCAGGGCAATTGTTAACTTATATCGATCCGCCGCCTTTTATGAAGAATTAAGCAATTATTAATTTCAGCTCGTTCAAGCCCCCACCCTGATTTACTCAGTGGAATTCTTCTTATTATTTTTATAGCTCTGTTTAGCGTTTATTTAGTAAAATGACTGAGACAAACATGCAGTAAATTCAAAATGATTAAATCAATGTTTAATTTGTATATTTACAAATCACAGATTTAATAGTCATTTAGGTTTTAACAAGATTTAAAAGAAATGAATAATTATTTATAAAAAAATGTTAATCATCACTGTTGTGATGGAATAGAAATGTGTAAAGGAGGTCACTTGGCAGCTTTTATGTGGTACGTAGCTGTCAGGGACGGTTATGCACCTTCTGATGGCTTGGTTCTTGGTAGACTGATCACGCTAGTCGCTGGTCAAGGTTGTAGGGCGCAGCACGTTCCCAGAAATATCAGGGAGTGTCTACTAAGTTGGTCCCTCGTCTTTAAGCTTAGGCCACTTGTCCCTTCTTGTTCCAGAGATAGCACCCCCAACTGGTACCACATACAACTATGGTAAAAGAATAGAAACAAAACGCTCTCCTGAGGATTGCGTTTTCCGGCACATAGTTATGGGTCCCTTACTCCTGTTCCACCATCCCATCTTCCTCAGACTTTACCCTCGATGAGAATTAAACTTAATCCCTCGAGAGACAACTTTCGTTACATTTAAATTAGATAACTTTATATTTACTTTACAATCAAATGAAAAGGTTAATAGTATAGATAGAATATGTTTACGTTAACATTTACACTGACGGAGAAGTATTCACAATATAGATTGAATATGTTTTCATTTACATCTACACTGAGTGAAAAGCTTTGAAACTTTAATTAATTTTAAAGTGAATATGTTTACACAGACATTTACACTGGTTTGTAAATGTAAATATTATAATTAGAATGCACATCATTTCTTTCATCTTTCCCTCCCTGCTCCATATGGAACTTGGGACTACCTATGCCTTTTATTTCTCTTTACAAAACTAGCGATAAAGCAGTCACCAGCCCTTGGTGGTTCATGAAATCATCATATTTAAGATGAGGTTGCCAGCGTCAAATGACTTGGACATCCACTAGCACTTTTCACATATTAATATACACATAGCAATATATACAGATTAGTTCACATGTTAGTAATGAAAAATATAAAATGTAAAAAGTACAACTTATGCCAATCTTGGCTCACAGACTGTTTGCTCAGAGAAGTAGGTTTAAGGCACTGGCAGATGCCGTTCTTTTACGTGTCTGTAGTGTCGTTATGTTAGCACTAAACTCCCACTATGACTCCGTGTTTCAGTTTCCTCAGATGCCGGTTTTCCTTATTCAAATGGTTTTCTTGGGCTCTTTAAGTCCTTCAAGATGTTCCACAAAGTCCGGTCTGATAAACAGAATTCTGAATTCTAACCCTGGCAGTATGGTTTCGTCTTGGCAAGCGATCCTCACAGTGAATTTTCACAGTGTCTTAAAACTGTAAAAAGGTCAGGTTATATTGCCTGTCCTGCCCCGCATTTGTTTTGTTACGATACTAAGAAAGCTCCAATCGTTTCAAACATGCGTCTTTAGTGCAGTAATTTCAAAATTATTTAACCTGAAATAATATGCGTGATGCAAAAGGTCACGTCTCCCATATATGGAATGACATCATCCGATCCTTTGTATGCAAACTCACAAACACATATGTAAACTCATTCGACAATATGTGTCAGATGTAACATCTTAACTTTCCTGCTTTGCCACAAGGTGTGTGTCATAGGAGAAACATTCACTAAATTTTATAGTGGCCACACAATACCCGTCCAGCCGGTGTTGGCTAGAGCGGAAGCCGGAAGAATCCGTTTGGCGCAAAGAGGATTGTTGCGATGGCCGTCGTCCTGTGAAAGACGTGTTTTTTGGGTTGCCTCTGTCAGCAGTTGTGCGGGAAGTCTACGGATGCCAGTTTGTTCATTCTTATTGATGTTTGCATATGTTCAGGAGTAATTGATTTATCACTAGATTGGTATTGTGGTTCCTAGTGATTTTCTCCTGGATATCAGTTATTTGCAATTTCGTACTGTGTTTTGTAAGTAGTGCATTCCGCCTGTGAGTGATAGTCATGGCGGTTACTGGTTAGACTATGTCATTGATTATTTTGGCTAGTATGTTGAGATATAGTGTATCGCAAGTCATTGGCATTCGTGGTGCATCATGTATTGCATTTCTTTGTGTGTGTACGAGTAGTCATTAAAGAGGGAACTTACCTGCTGCCGGTGTTATGGTGAGTTTGTGTCAGATAGTGTAGTTGTGGTCATACCTCTAACACATGAGCCTGGTTGTTGATATAGTATTATATTTATATGATGATGTTGATAAATCCACGCTATACTAGTCTCCTGACATTTGGGAGCTTTTGTCCAGTAAGTTGAAGGCCATGGGGCCAGTGATTTTCTAGTATTTGGCTCATATTTATTGCGGACTATTTCTTTGGCTATGGAGGCCTCTACGTTATAATATTATTTCCCAGCTAGCTGATGTGTTGATTTAATATTGTTTGATAATAAGGCCTTAGAGCCTGTGGGGCAGTAATTATGCCATTATTTATTGTACACACAGAGTGTTAGAAGGTTAGTAAAGCTACTGTGTTAGCGCCTTCATATT
Organism: Oreohelix idahoensis; assembly: GCA_024509875.1. Lineage (NCBI taxonomy): Eukaryota > Metazoa > Mollusca > Gastropoda > Stylommatophora > Oreohelicidae > Oreohelix > Oreohelix idahoensis. The sequence goes on from JAMPIV010016295.1 coordinate 45,938, forward strand.
TTCTACAACTCACTGTCTGAGTTGTTTACATTTCAGTGTCCAGTGTATGTGTCGATCTGTTAGTGTCTTGTTTACGGTCTTTGACCTGACCTCGATTTCCAGGGCTGACCTACTTTCCAGTATCACAGCGGGAATGGCTATTTTGTCAGTATATTTCAGTCCATACACGGTGAAATAAGACATTGTTAAGTTTCAAGTTGTTTGTTATGGTATCGTTGCAGGGTTGTGTACGATTATTGAAGTATTAAGCTGTTTTACAATGGGCGTCAGACGGATCAGTTTGACGTATCTCTGAGTTTGTTTGGTGGTTGGCAACATTGATCCAGCTGGAGCAACGGAGTGACAGGTGTTGTTAGTGGGTCATATAGTATGTAAACGTGGTTAGTTAGGCAAGCATTGCTGAAATATGTGTCAAGTGTTTGTAATAGAAGTGCAGTGAAGTCAGGCTTTAAATAGTTAGATAGCAAGGTAGTCTTCACGATTTCTTGGTAACATTCGGGGCTCCCCGCGGAGCAAAGTTACGTGTTCAACAGGGCTGGGAGACGACTTCGGTTGTTGCGCTATCCTGCTTGATTCACTGTAGCTTTGAGTGTTACCGTAGAAGGGTTAGGAGTTGTTGTGGAGTACCTGTGTGAACTTTTAAGTTCACATAGGCTGACGAGGATTGTTAGGGTGTTTTGGCTGTAGGCCAATTGTCCGGGTCCCGCCACATGAGGGAACTTTTCAGCCAGACTTGCTGCTACCTACCTGCACCTGTTCTTGGGCAGTAGGCTGTGAGTGTGACTGCCCGGAAGTGTGAAGCCTGCTGACCGGTGTGAGTCCAGAGTACATGGGCCTGGGATCTTGCTGATGTCATCCCTGGGACCTGCCTTTACTGACGTAATAAGCTCTGACGTGACCTTCCTAAGCCGACGCCAGTGTCATTGCCTGTCTACGCAGACGTGCTGGTCTTTCCAAGAGTGCCCAACCACGGGTGAATTTGTTTCTGCTTGATGCCCTGCCGACTTACCTGAGTCTGTATAGATGAGGATTAGTGCTGGGTGAGCACCGTGAAGTAGTCTGTGCTATATAGATGATAAACAGTGCTGTGTGAGCACCGTGAAGTAGTCTGTGCTATATAGATGATAAACAGTGTTGTGTGAGTACCGTGAAGTACAGTGCGGTCATTGTGGGAACAGAATTGTACCGTGTCACTCGGATTAGACATTGAGGCTATTCCTGGACTTATATTTGTTTGGATTTTACGTGTCCTTGTGAGAAGTGTCGTTCGTTCTGTGATCATTATCATCGTCAGTGCTGAGGATTCTGCTTGCTCAAGCGCCGTTGGAGCTTCAGATAAGTTATTGTTTGTATGTTTATGTATTATATGTTATATTAATATTTTCTTCTTTCTCTGGTAATTTAATGTTATTGTCTGTCTTCTTTACTGATTATATCTATTAGTTACTTTCACCTGGTAAATAGTGTAGCGCTGTTTTTGTATTTGCTTCTCGGTTTGTTATTGTTTTTTTTCCTCATGTTTTAACATTTCTTTATTGCGTAAGTGTGACTTTGTGTGTAGGTAGATTGATTGTTAGTTAGATTTGATCTTGCTCTGTGTTCTTTATAGTTTTGAATTATCTGTATTATATATTTTGATACATTATAGTATTATTCTACTGTTTGGGTACTTAATTTATTCTCACTTAAGAGAAGATGTCGGCGTCTGTGGCCTAATGGATATGAACGCAGTTTCATAATCCAGATATACCAGGTTCGAAACCTGCTGCAGGCGGTTTGGTAGCAGATCGCTTTGTGTGGATTTTTAACAATGGTATAAGCGCCGTACCGTTCAGAAAGCAAGGGCAAACTACTGAATGAAAAAAATTGCATAGAAAAATCACAAACAGCCAATAAAAGCTGGGGTTGATTGCCACGTCCTGTAAAGGATAAGCAACTAACTTTTAAGTGAAGATAGTGCTTGGTGGAAGAGTTACCTTCTAGCACCTCATTGTTGATTGTGGTTTTCGTAGTGTCTTTGGTGTTATAGTGGATTGGTGTGTGAGTGTAATCCAGTTTTGGCCTTTCGTAGGAGAAGATTGGATTAGACCAATTCTATTAGGTTGTGGCTGTGTTTGTTCTGTGGTGGCGTCTGGCAGACGAATTTCCTGCGACTGCCCTGCATAACATTCCGAGCTCTGTTGGGGTTAGCGGTATTTGTGGGGTGTGTATTTATAGTGTCGTGTACATTCAATATTTCTTGTGTTCCGTTTAAGTGGTGTGTTCTCTCGTCCTATCTTTCTATCTTGTAAATACGTTTTCAGGTTGCCCTTGTTTTCGTTCGTGCTCAGTCACGCAGTATAGATATTAATCTATCTCTTCTCTTTGTATTCTATCAGCTATTTCCTCGTGACTGGAATTTTGTTTTCGTGGAGTGATGTGTATGTTTTTTTCATCTGTGTAGTCCACATTTGTGTCCATTTTGCCATAAGAAGTACTTGCTTAACAGAGAGTATTGAGTTTAGTAATAATTAGAGGGGTATTGGTTTATAGCACCAGTGTGGGTGACAGTAAAGACTGTGAAGTAGAATCTAATTAGTGACTAAGTTGATATAGTGGTGTCGTAGCACCATAGAGTTTCATAAAGTTGTTATTATACAACTAGTGACTATGGTAAGTTGATACAGTGTTGTCACGGTATCATAAAGTGTTGTATACAATTAACGACAATGATAAGTTGATATTTTGGTGTCAAAGTACAAGGAAGTTGTGATTACTCAACTATCCACGACTGTAAGTTCGATTGAGGATATAGTAGAGAATAAGGGGTCAGAAAGACCTGATTTGCACAATTGGTGAGAACATAGCCAAGAGGCTAAGTGAGTCTTTAGTAAGACCATAACGTAAAGGTGAATCATATTTACATAATAAACTACGAGGTGATATTTACTTTCATGTATATATATGTGTGTAAATTTATGAATTGATATCATTATTTACCATTACTATTACTGAATATTATTGTAAGCAGAAATTTATCTGCTGGCTTAAGTGCAATATATACAGGAGAGTAATTGTATTGTAGAGATTTATACTAAAGTTAATAGAAAGAACTACTAGTGTACAACATGGATATTGATACTTGCATGCGGATTTGCACGCAAGCCGGGTACACAGGAAAAGAATTAGTGGAATTTGCCAAGGCAGAATTCCAGTAAGTAGAGAATCAAAAAGCTTTGAAAGAGAAGGAAGCAAAGGAGGAAATGGAAAGGAAAGAGAAGGAAGAGAGGGAGATAATTGATAAACAAAATGCTCTAAGAGATGCTCGAGCTGAAGAGTTAGAGCTAAAAAGAAAAGAGTTTGAATTACAAGAAAGGAAGATGAAAGAGGAAAGCGAGTGGAAACAGAGAGAATTCGAAGAAAAGAAAATAAGAGAAGATAGAGAGTTCGAATTGCAAGAGAAGAAGATGAAAGAGGAGAGAGAATTGCAAGAAAAGATGATGAGAGAAGATAGGGAGTTACAGTTGGAGAAGGAGATAATAAGAATAGCTCTGGAAGAGAAGATGATGGATAGAGAAATACAATTGAAGAAGTTAGAAGTGGGTGCGAGTGGTCAGAGCTCAGCTTCTGGTGGGGCTCATTGTCATTTTAGGCTGCGCCTACCTAATTTCAACGAGAAAATTGATAGTTTGGATTTCTTTTTGGAAAGATTTGAGGACGATTGTGAGGCATATAAGGCTGATAGGGATCAGTGGCCATCTTTTTTGTCGACACTGCTAGTTGGGCCCGCGATGGAGACTTTTTATAGCCTCCCTGTAGAGGAAAGGGCTGATTATGACAAAGTGAAGGAGAGATTGCTCCGGAGGTTCCGTCTGACTGCTGACGGCTACCGGACGCGCTTTAAGAACGCGATGCCTAGCTCAGACCAAGACTTCGAGGATTTTATCTCGAAGATCAAACTTCTTCTAAATAGATGGATCGAAATGGAAGGGATAACAAAGGATTTTAATGGCTTGCTTGACTTGGTGCTACGGGACAAAGTTTTGTCTTCGTGTTCCAGTGAGCTGGTGGCGTTCTTCCAGGAACGTCAACCAAAGGACATTGAGTCCATGGCCCAATTAGGGCACCATTATGTCCTGGCCCATCCGGGCAAATTCATTCAGACGTCGTGTCTGACAGAAGATGTAGTTGCCAGTGTTGGCAAAGTTCAACGCCATCCTTGGCGAAATCAGTAAGACAGGGGTCAAGAGCAGAGGTACGAGAAGCCTTCCAGCCCCTCTCAACCACGTAGAGGTAGCTATGGGAACTTTCGTTCTCATAAGAACAGTCGGCCAAGGTGTCAAAACCGACAGTACAATACCGATAGTGACAGAAGGGAGTACCAAACTCATAAACAGGTACATTTCGAGGACTCTCTAGACGACGACCGATTTTGGTACAAAACCAAGCATCATAAGCAGAGGAGTAGTTCCTCAGAGAGTCGGTTTTCTGACTCTGATGCGGGGTCTTCGAAGAGGTCCAACAAAAGTACACGCGATGAGAAGGAGAAAGAGCGCGTATGTACCAATTGTGGTGGCAGGGGTCATAGTGCTGATAGCTGCACTACCCAGATTGAGCATGCAAATTCCACGGTTGTGTTGGACACAATCAACAGCGAGGACTGTGCAGGGTGTCGCCCTCTATTTCATACGAACGAGAGGTTGGTGCTTCAATGTGGGCATGCGGTACCATGTCTGTCGGCAGTGCATGAGACTGGGAAGGTGATTCTCCACGAAGGAAAGGTGGAGAATAGGCCAGTCCAGGTGTTGAGAGACACCGGATGCACAACAATTGGGGTTCGTCGATCGTGCATCGACGACTCATGCCTTACAGGCAACACGGTAAAATGCACAACGTTCGTGGGCAAAGTTGAGACTTACCCCCAGGCTTGTATAAACGTGGACACCACTTTCCTATCGGGTAGAGTAAATGCGTTTGTCCTAGAGGACCCGATTGCCGACTTGATCGTTGGCAATGTGCGCGGGGTGCATAGTGCCATAGATGTAGCTGAAGCAGAGGATCAGCATCACCAAACTTCCAAGAGGGACGATCAAAAGGTATCTCGAAGACGTATTTCGCGGCAGGTACCGTATGACATGATTAGGAGCAGTAGGGACTTATATGAAAGTCCGAAAGCTAGTGGTCGCACAGTTCTGGTGCGTTACGTGCCACTGAGTGCTAGTTGGCGCACACTCAGACGATTGTTTGACGAGCTTGCGCCAGTTAGGTTTGTGGACGTATTGTCGTTACGCGACAATACCAAAATGGCACGGGTGACTTTTGTGAATAGTTGGGGTGCGCGTAAGGCAGATAGACAGAAGCATATGTCCTTGCTTCAAAACCACCTGCTAATAGTACAGCATTAGCTAGGGTTAGATTGAAGGGTCGTGTTTAATAATATGTTTCGGTTGAAACGAACCGAACCTGAGAGGCTCTGACCCGCGCCCCCAGTTCTATTCTAGTAGCAATATGAGGATTTTGTAAATTTGTACAGATTATGAGATTTCTTGCAATGCTTGTGTATACTATGACATCTTATGAAATTGTAGAGTTTACGTAAGGCTTTACAGTACATGGTATGCTGTATTATGCTATGTTGTGAGTTGTAGTAATGTGGCACAGTGCCTTAAAGGCATACTTTAGGCAAGCAGGCTGTAGGCAGGCATGCTGTAGGAAAGTGCGCTGTAGGCAGGTACATGGTAGGCAGGTGCACTGTGGGCAGGCTTGGCTTGCATTTATCAGAGACCTATGTAATATGATGGTCCTGTTATCTTAAGGGTCATGTACTGTGTTATGCCTTGCTTGGGGATTTATGTGTCACGATGCCATGAAGGTTAGGTGTTATGGAAGTATATCAAAGATACAGCTACACCATGTTAGGTGAAAAGGTACATCTGAGGAAAGTATTTATTGCAACTTATTTAAGAAATGTATTTTGACTATTTAAACTGTCATGATCATGTGGTATGGTATGCGATGTATTGTTATGCTGCCATAAATGCAAAATTTTTGAAGTTGTATTTCATATGTACATAAATCATATTATCGTATATCTACAACTAGATTATGAGAGATGATTGTTGATACGATGACGTGTTGGTGATTGGTGACAAGTAATTATACAGATTTTGTGTAACATGCAATATGTGTGAACTACTCCAGGATTGGTCAGCCGTTGTTATTTTTCACGACTGTCAGTACCTGGGGTGGATGGGTACATGTTTCCTTGTTTTGAGTCGAGTGAGTGAGAAGGCATGTACGACAATGGGGTTTATCAACTCTGGAGTTCCTTATTTGCAAGAGGAGGTGCTTTCTTGGCATTTTGGTTCACCCTTACTTTAGTGGGTATTGGGCGTGACTCCTCCAATGAAAGAAAACTGCGTTTTCTTTCTTAAGAGGCGGGTGGATGTCATAGGAGAAACATTCACTAAATTTTATAGTGGCCACACAATACCCGTCCAGCCGGTTTTGGCTAGAGCGGAAGCCGAAAGAATCCGTTTGGCGCAAAGAGGATTCTTGCGATGGCCGTCGTCCTGTGAAGGACGTGTTTTTTTGGGTTGCCTCTGTCAGCAGTTGTGCGGGAAGTCTACGGATGCCAATTTGTTCATTCTTATTGATGTTTGCATATGTTCAGGAGTAATTGATTTATCACTAGATTGGTATTGTGGTTCCTAGTGATTTTCTCCTGGATATCAGTTATTTGCAATTTCGTACTGTGTTTTGTAAGTAGTGCATTCCGCCTGTGAGTGATAGTCATGGCGGTTACTGGTTAGACTATGTCATTGATTATTTTGGCTAGTATGTTGAGATATAGTGTATCGCAAGTCATTGGCATTCGTGGTGCATCATGTATTGCATTTCTTTGTGTGTGTACGAGTAGTCATTAAAGAGGGAACTTACCTGCTGCCGGTGTTATGGTGAGTTTGTGTCAGATAGTGTAGTTGTGGTCATACCTCTAACACATGAGCCTGGTTGTTGATATAGTATTATATTTATATGATGATGTTGATAAATCCACGCTATACTAGTCTCCTGACAGTGTGCAGGAAACGATGATGTCATGCATATCTGTCCAAAATGTGTTGCACAGACGAGTAATCTCGTTATCTGTCGCTTGAGCCCACAAAACTCATCTTGACAAAGAACGCACACTGGCCTTATCAGCGATTGAACAAATGCGCTGGGCGATTTTAGTGTTAATATGTAGTCTGATGTTTGTCACACCCGAGATTAACCAACATGATTGTCGGCTAATATTATCTCAGCCGTTCCTTCCAAAGCAGGGAGAAACGGATAACCAAACAGACATGACGACTTATCGGTGAGAAGAGTGTAAGAATGTTTGAAAATACAAAATATATGCTACATAGCAGAGAAAGAAAGAGGTGTCGACCATTGAAAAGCATGTAATTAGTGAGTACAAAAATGTCACTGGTTACTGCCGTAGTGAAGCAGAGATCGACCCGATCATGTCACAATTACGTGCAAAATCCTGGGCAGTGGCGTCGTTGGTTGTTATCAAAGATTGTATGATCACTCAAGAATATCATACCGCCTTCTGCGTCCTCTGCCCCACCATACACTGTTGGAAGTACACTGGTCGTACATTACGTCATCATATGTACGTGTTCCACATGCTATACTTCACACTGTTACATAAAATAGGTAGTGTAAGTCTTTTCACTGTCCCATTGGCTAAGCGGTTAGAAAGCGTTCCTCTCGCGGCGATGTTACCGGGTTATCGGTTCGAAACCTGCTAGTGTCACGCGTGATCTCTTCATCCTCCTTCAGCTCCCACAGGAACATAGGCCTTCAACATGTTTTCTTCATTCCTTTTTCATGTCTGTCTCCAGTTCTCTTCTCCGTGTGTTCTTCAGTCTCCCTCTGTCTCTCTTACCCTGAGAATTGCAGAACAAGGACTACCTTGTAATGCTATCAACAGGTTTTCTCAGTGTGTGTCATATCCATCGCCAGCGCTTGTCTCATCATCTTTAGCAGGTGCCATCTTCACATGGATGGTCGGCTGCAATGGATGTCCAGCGTCTTCTGCCGCTTGTCTTGCTGATGCACTCTTATAGACGTTTTCCTGTTCATCTGTTGATGTTATCTTCCTACTTATAGCGCGGTCTTTCTATTGCACATTTGCCTTCAACTCTGCCTTCTATTATGGTCTTCAGTAAAGTGTTATGTCAATTTTGCATGGCCAAAATGTTTCAGCTGTGTAATTTTGATCACCTTTATTTATTTTCTTCTCTTTCCATGAGACGTGCCCCATTCTTCAATATATCCTCATCTCAAGGTCCTAAATTCTTTCTTCTAATTGCTTGTTCAACGTCCATATTTCTACACCACACAGTTTTAAAGACTATATATAGTATTGGATAATTCTCAGTTTGAATCTATGAGTTAGTTGTTTAGATGCTAGTGTCAGACTCCTGTTGGTGAATGTAGCTTTGGCCATTCCTATTCTCTTCTTGATTTCTGTGTCACATCTTCTATCTTTTGTTATTATATGACCAAGATATGATAAACTTTTAACTCTAGTCTAATCGGCTGTAAATGAGTATCTGATCCTATTCTTGAGTTAGGGAAGGCAAAAGCAACGAGTAACGGAACTGGTCACCCCACCTCATAAAGCTGGACCTATTACCGTGAAAACTCTAACACTTCACTCCCATACGACAGCTACTGCTAAGGCATTATCTTTTTACATTGTATGGCTTAATAGGACAATTGACAAAGAAAAGGCAACGCTGCTATAAGTTCCTTGTCCGTGTTATACAAACAAAAACGGTAGAAAAAAAAGAAAGAAAACTAATCTGAATGAATATAAAGAAATAATACGAGCTGTACCTGAGAACCGCTATTGTCACTGGCAAATCCCTGTGAGAAATGCCCTGGAACATGATGGAAAACTAGGCTGGAGATCACAATAAATTGTCTGCAGACGTCTTAGTAGGATATCTGTATGGAAGGAATGTTACGTGGTTATCAAACCACTGGTCTAGTTATTTTGTTTTAGGAGCTCGTCCGTGAGCGAAATTATTTTTTCTAAGAACGTTTTAAATTTATGTAGAATTACAACTGATTACATCTTGACTTCAGTATCGACTTTCAATCAATCAGTTAATACCCTTTAGGTCCCCAATGAGCATTAGCCTTCAACAAGCACATGCCAAGACCTCCTGTCACATGTCATCGGCTCATGTTCTTTCCACATCATCCTCGTCATTATCATGTCTATCTCCAGTTCTCCTCTCCATGTGTTTTTGGTCTACCTCTGTCTCTCTTTCCGTGAAGATTCCAGAATAAGGACTGCCTTGTAATGCTATCAAGAGGTTTCGTCAATGTGTGTCCTCTCCATCGCCAGCGGCCTCTTCTGATCTCTAGTTCCAACAGCACATGTCTAGTTCCTGCTATCAGGTCCACATTGGTGATTGTCACGAAACATGTTCGTTCTTTATTTTTTATTTTTGGCCTTCACCCACCTTCGGCATTATTACTTTTCCTGGAGTCAGTATTGGTTCAAACGAAAGTTAGTGTTTACAATAATCAGTAATGATGGTCGATCAAACCCAGACATTAAAAGAAATCTTGAATAGAAGGAAGAGAGTGTAAACAATGAATTGAAAATAACAAATGCTGTCAGAGGTGTGAAAAAAAGAAAGGGAAGAGCAGAGAATGAATTACAGGATGGCACAGGAAGATGTGACGATTCAGGTTATTTCGTCACAAAAACAAATGATGTTCGTGAGACCTGAGCTCAGTATATGCAGTCTGGGCAGCTGATTTGTCAAACAGAAAATGCTACAACCTTATAGGCGTCCTTATCATCATCACTATCATCATCACTATCATCATCACTGTCATCATCACTATCATCATTTGTGCTCTCTACAGAGCATGGAACCATCACTGCAACTGATCCTCCTGCAGGAAGCCTGTACCAAACATTCGCCTGCACGTGCAGCAGTGGGTTCTGTAGCAATGTGTTTTAAAGTATGAGTTTACCAGGCCCATGCATGACCTTACATTGGTCGCCCTTAACAACATGCATGAGAAAGCAGAAATACGAATACTATTCTTTCTTTGTCTCATCGGAGAACCCCTGGAACTCCACGGGGCGTACAAGAAATGTTGCAGTTTTATTAGCGCCCCTTTTTAAAATACAAAATAAAAAGTTCTGCATCCTCAGTTACGTGGAAGAATTAAGCTGCTATGTTTTCCTCTTGTCCTTGACATATAATTTTCTCTCAGGACTTCTTCTTCAAGTGCCATGGCTTGTGGCGCAGGTGATCATCCCCCCCCCCCCCACTGCTTTCTGTCCCCAGTACTGTTCATCAACTCTGTTGTTGACTTATTTCATTACTACGATGTCAAATTGTCTAGTCTCTATGTCGTTCTGTATCTCTCTTGTATCAATCGTTCCTTTTGTCACGATTTATTGCAGCTTTATTTTCTTCTCATAACACACCCGAAGTGGATTAGGACAGGTTTATTTTGATCGATCAAAATCTGTCTACCATATATTTGTGTCTAGATGCTTGATTGGATTTTATTACAAACGCGATGAATATGAATATAAGCAAACAAAAACAAGTAGGAACAAAAACAAATAAGTTGTTCTAATTTCATGTAGGAAATACTTGTTTAGAATACTGGAAATGTTCGTGTATTTGCTTATTCCCTTATTGCAATGATGCTCGGGTATTTAGAAGATTTTTCTCTAATTAGGTGTAAACAAAAAACAAAACCTGTGTTATTCCTTTTAGGAAATGCGCCTGATTTTATTTAGAAGGAAATTTTGTGGGCAATCATCCAGAAATGTATTCCAGGGCAAATGTGAAACAAGACACCGAGCTCAAAGTGGTTTAGAAATTACAACATCAGTTTTTGCTCTCCCATCAGCGCCCCTTGATTTTTGACCTTTGACTTTCTCAGATTCTCCGGTAATTCGCGTAGCGTGAATTAGGGTGATGTTTTGACAGGGCCGGAATAGCAAACTCCAAGATTTGCGGCCCACAGTGGGGATAATATTGACCTTTCTTGATTGCGGCGAATTTCACACTTCCAGTCCTCCTACATTTTTGATTACTTGTTGCCGTATTATTACAATTTTTTTTTTGTCTTTCCTCTCAGGACCTGGAGAATCGCGTCCTTCATTTTTTCCGCTCCATTTGACAACCTGTCAGAGCAAAACCGGAAGTGCATCAGCAGCTTCCAGCCACACTGCGCATGGTTATTTGCCATGGTGACATCATCGAAGACATGCCCGGCCTTGTATTTATCTGCTTCCCTATCGTGGAGAGTAATCTCTTGTTTCCGACCAGTGCACATTTTAAAATATTCTCCTTTTCCGGCAAAGAGTCCAGTTTAAGAATATAAATTAGCCAAGAATGTCATGTCAATGTACTCACAAAGAAGTTGTCCATGAGGATTACAAGTTTCCGGGGTCTCTGAAGGGACAAAGATAGCTCAGGGCCACTGCACCATCAGGCAGGTCGTACTAGTATAAGGTTGTGCTTGGGTTGGCAACGTTGTCAAGTAAAAAACAAAATGTGACAGAATCCAACCCTGCAAGAACATGTCAATGTTTTGTGCAGGTGTCTTGCAAGAGAACCAGCGACAGTGGACAAGCCAATCAAAGAAAATAATTCAACTCAGTCTTCTAAGATTAAACTAAGAAAACTGGTTAATAGTATTACAATGCAGTGCCTGTTATGGAATACCCTGGGCAAGATAACAGAGGGGGACCAAAAGTACATGCAGAAGAGAGATGGAGACAGATATACAAGGAATAAAGAGGAGATGTAAAGACCTTGAACAGATGGCACGCAACAGGATATAGCTCGGTATGTTTTTCTTGAGCTGGCATGTATTAATGGTAATGATGATGACCTTCAGTATTATTTCACTACAACTTGTCCTATTAATACTTCTTCGGTCAATTAGCGCTGCTGCTGGATCTAGTAACGTCTTTTTTTTTTTTTTTTTTTGTAGCAAGAACAGCCACCGAAGCTCAACAGAAATATCAAAATCAGAATAAGACATCAGTTTAACTATTCAAAGACAGCATCAGATCGACTACAACACCAAGTCATGCGTCAAAGTGAGGTCACAAAACCAGAATTTGCATCCACTGGGCAAGGTCTTCATTTCAAAGGAAGAAATCATTGAAATTTCTAACAATTTAAAAGTTGTCGCCCGTTGTGCCAGAAAATTAGAAATTACGTCCCCCTTTGCATGACTGGCTCGCTGGAAGGGAAATTCTTTGTGTGCAGGGGCATCTCTCTCTGCAATGAAGAGTAATGAATTTACGTCTTCAAGAATTGAGGCCACACTTCTCCGTTCTCATCAGCTTGCATATCAAACACAGGAGAGGATGACCTTTGGCTCAAAATAGATGCAACTAGAAAAATGGGAGTCAGAGGAAGAATGGAAATGTCTGGAAGCGAAAGAGTGATGATGATAGGAAACTCTTTACAGAGCGATACAACAGGAGGCAATCTGATCATCAGAAGAAGTCCCCCCATCAGACAAGTGTTTCGGCCCAGTATACTCCTTTACACTCTAAGGGGGGCGGGCCCACTTGGGTCATGACTCCCAAGCGTCTCAGCCTCCTGTTGTCTTGTATCGAAAATGAACCCATTTCACTTATGGTAGCAACTTTAATCCACAACTCCGCCAGCCGTGGAGGCAATTGTGAAAGTAACAAAGAGAAGACAAATTATTCCGTTCGTTCCGTCGCACACACTGAGACACCATCGCGAAGCCGCCGAGCCTAGCCACTGAAATTCTGACACTGACACCTCCTATAATATACATCGTCTGTTGCCCCTCAGTCACAGCCCGCTCACTTACACCAAAAACTCAGCGTTTTGTGGACTTAGAAAATTCCTGGTGTTTTCTGTACCGCAGCGTTTATTGTCACGATTTCCATTGCCCATTGCGGTTGTTCCACAGCCAGCCTGATGCCTTTTCGGCAGTTTCACTAAGCCTCTTCAGTGCCCTTGTAGTGAACCCCTCGTGTCTCAGATCCGCGGCCAGATCACTATATTTGGCCGCTTTGAACGAATGTTGCTCGTCTAATCTGGATTCAAATGGCACGGTCAGTTCAATCAGTATGACCTGAAGCGTTGAAGAAGAATGAAGCACTATATCCGGCCGTCTCCGCGATTTCCTGATACTCTCTGGATATGCCCCTCGTCCAGGTAGGTCTACCGCCATCTCCCAGTCGTTTGCACAATCAAGAAGAGATGGTAAACTGCTACCTGGTTTACTCGGTTTGGGGTGTGCTGACTTTCCTGCCCTCAGAAAGTATGTATTTGCGGTGCTCGGCCTGGGTTTGCTGTTCGCCTTCATCCTTGCTAGATCTATTGTCGCAGCAAGCTCATTTAGCACTTTGTTATGGCGCCAGGTGTATCGCCCTTGCCCTAATGACACCTTACACGCTGAGAGCACGTGTTCGAGTGTCTGCCTCCCCTGGCACAGGGGGCACTGCTCATCATCCGACTTTCCCCATTTCACATTTTACTTATTTAACTAGGTCTGTTTAAATTGCTTCAAGAAATAGAAATGATGAGTTTAGATTTGCATAAGCTTAAAGATACTTTGACAAAAAAGCAGAATGATAGACAGCGATATTTAAAGACTCAATGAAAATTATGAGATAACAGGAAATAATCAGTTATAATTTAAAATAAAACTAGACGATGTAAGAAGCAGCGAGAGCGGAGAAGAAACACGTAACAGACGTAGAAAAAAGAAGAAATAGCAATAGTAATAGCAGCAGCAGCAGGAGTAGTAGTAGTAATGGTAGTAGTAGTAGAAGTAGTAGTAGTAGTGGCAGTAGGAGTAGTAGTAATGATGGTAGTAGTAGTGGTGGTTGTAGTATTAGTAGAAATAGTAGTAGTAGTAGTAGTGGTAGTAGAAGTAGTGGTAGTAGTAGTAGTGGTAGTAGAAGTAGAAGTAGTAGTAGTAGTAGTAGTAGTAGTAGTAGTAGTAGTAGTAGTAGTAGTAGTAGTAGTAGTAGTAGTAGTAGTAGTAGTAGTAGTAGTAGTAGTAGTAGTAGTAGTAGTAGTAGTAGTAAAACACCATGCTTCTTTTTTTCTGTTCCTTTCTTACTTCCACCACTGCAGCTGCTGCCCCTGATGGAAACTTGTATTAAACAGTGGCGTATCCTGGTAATGCGAGCTAGGCGTGCTGCTACTTAAAATGAATATGTACGCCTACTATTTAACTTCTTCCCCTCTTAATTTAAAAACCAACTATATTCAATTACGCAACGATAGTTATTAGGGGTATATGTCAATTATCTCCGAAATACTAATTAACTTACAACTTGAAACTCACTGTCACTGTAATAATCTGCATTCCCGGCAACTAACAAAAATTAATCACAAAAAACACTGGACGATCACAGCCGATTTTTACAACTCGAGAGCTGCAAGACCACCGAACGCATGTTCGTATTGTATTGACGTATCTAGCCATGACCCCGATCCACACAAACCAGTCTTCAAACGTAAAATCGAAAGTTGCAGCACGCATAGTGACGGAATTACCCGACAAACTTCGGGCGATTGCTACCAACCAAAAAAACTGCACTATAAAACGCGTCTGGGAAACTGAAACTAGATATACTCGTAGATTCTATGCGGGAAAATCCGTTATCCTGATGCGTGCGGTCCGAAAGCAGAACATTATAAGAGAAATATTTTTATAGAATAGTACATTAAATTTTTATTTTCCTTCGGGCATAGGTGCGCGCAGCACGCACAGCACACATAGAGAATACGCCACTGGTATTAAAGTGTTTTTATGCTTTCGCAACGGTGCTTTCTTACCAATTTATATTTACACGATAAAGTTGCCAGCACCTTTCATAACCTCACATTAGTCGCCTTTTACGGCATGCCAGAGCAATCAGTCGTCCTATTCTTCCATTGTCTCTTAATAAATCTTCGGGAACTACACGTAATATCATTAATTGTAGCAATAATTAAAGAAGTATTTGCAGAAGCAGTAGTAGTATTAGTGATGGTAGTAATAGTTAAAAGTTAGTTGCTTATCCTTTACAGGACGTGGCAATCAACCCCCGCTTTTATTGGCTGTTTGTGATTTTTCTAGGCAATTTTTTTCATTCAGTAGTTTGCCATTGCTTTCTGAACGGTATGGCGCTTATACTATTGTTAAAAATCCACACAAAGCGATCTGCTACCAAACCGCCTGCAGCAGGTTTCGAACCTGGTATATCTGGATTATGAAACTGCGTTCATATCCATTAGGCCACAGACGCCGACGGTAGTAATAGTAAATAAATAAATATTACACACACAAAAGTATGTTTCAGGCACTCGTGAGAAATAAAGAAGTAGAAGACTGGACAACAGAAAAACCACAGAAGTGATAGGCTTACCGGGAATCGAACTCAGGACCTTCAGAACGACACCGCCGCATAGTTACGGGAGTGAATCGCTGCTATCCTCTCTGCCAACTGGGCACCACAAAACAGCGCTTCGTAGACAGAGGTCTAGCACGATCTCTACACGTAACCCGGATAAGTATCTAAGGACGACCCAGACTAATTATAGACGCAATCACTTCTGCAGTTTTCCTATTTAACAGTATAGGCCAGATTACACAAGACAAAGACCTGAATACTGTGTCTACTATATGATAGAAGAATGAGAATAATAAAGGACAGGGGGTAGGTTTGGTATTGTATAAACGTAGAAGGTTCCCATCTACCTCATCCTGATGCAAGCATAACTTCCGAGGAGGCAAAGAGTTTTATCAGAATCACATACAGAAACTAATGGAATGTAGAATATCCAGGTCACACACAGAATGATGCTTACTACCAGCTCAACAGAAGAGAACAAGTGGTAATCTTCAGACTCCGCACTGGCCACAACAGATTGAGATACCATCTATTCAACAAGCTAAAGATAGGAACTACCGATCAGTGTAACTGTGGCACTGATAAAATGACTGCTGAACATCTGCTTCAATGTTGCCCCTTTTATGCGGTACAGAGAAAGCGCATATGGTTAACGCCAGTTCCTTTCGTGGAAAAGCTTTACGGGGATTCAAATAGCCTCAAACTGACTACTGCTTTCTTTGAGAACATTCAACTGGACGTCTGAGAATGTACGAAGAAGAAAAAGTATAAACGCATAAACAAATAATGAGGGGAAAGTCGAGGCATTTAAAAAGTAAATAAATAATACACAAAGGCATGTTGAAGTCATTCGTGAGAAATAACGAAGTAGGAGACTAGATAACAGAAAAACAACGGACGTGATAGGCTTACCGGGAATAGAACCCAGGACCTTCCGAAGACATTACTAGTAATAGTAGTTGTTGTAGTAGTAGTAGTGGTGGTGGTAGTAATAGTTGTAGTAATAATAATAACAATAGAAGCAGTAATTCAATATAATAGAACAGTGCTCAACATAACCATGATGTTCCTTTTGTGCTCCGTACAGAACTTGAAGCCGCCACTCTAGCTAGCCATCTTGCAGGAACCCTGCGCCAGCTATTCACATGCTGTTGAACCGATATTTTCTGTGACAAATATTTTTTTTACATGATGAGGCTGTGAGCCCCATGTACAAACTCATTTTAGTCGCCTTGTACGAGATTCCTGTGGGTGCAGGGGCCCTATTATTTCTTTGTTTCACCAGAGACCCCCGAGAAATACACTGGGCAGTAATTGTATTAGTAGCATGAATAATTATAGGAGGTGAAGTAGTCGTTGTTGTAGCATATATGTAACATTATTAATAATAGTAGAAATAGTCATGTGATAGTAACAGCAATAATTATAGAAGGAGTAATAGTAATTTGACGTAGCAGTAGCAATAATAGTAGATTTGTAGTACATATTTCTTGCAGTTATAGCTGCAGCAATAATTATCGTGGTAGCTATAGTTGGTAGCAGCTGAAAAAAGAGGAGAATCAGTAACTGTAGCAATAGAAGTATTAAAAGAAAAAGACACCAAATAAAACGATGGAAAGCAGGAAAGAAGAATGATGGAGAAAAACAAAACAGAAAGTGAGAAGGAAGTAACACCAAAAAGTTCAGGCATTTATTGTCTTTCGCTTCTCTGTGGAGCACGTGTCTCCGACAAACGCAGGCCAAGCCATCCTGTCATGTCTTATCTGTTCAAATTCTTTCTACGTCTTCTTTTCTCTGTTATATTGTTCTCCAATATCCTTCCCCACGCTTTGAGTTATTGGTTTATTTCGTTAACGACTGTTATTTATTATATTTATTGTTTGTTTTATATTTATATACGAAGTGATTGTCAAGGGTTGCCTTTCCTTTGCTCTGCAGTGATGGTCCAGCAATGGTCAAAACCTAAAGTATTTAATGTGGATATTCAAAGGTTTCTACCTTCGCACAAGATTACTCTTGGCAGAGATGCAAATAGAAGGATGATGATGCTTCTACTTTGAGGGTGTATTCACAAGATATTTAGGAATCAAGAACAATGCTGAATGGGTCTTAGCACAGTTAACCTCAGATCTGCCCGACAACTTTTATGAAGAGATATATTGTATGATTTAGCTCGTTCAAGCCCCCAACTGATATAATTCAGTGTAATCTTAATTTAGTAGCTCTGCTTTAAGTCTATTTAAGGTGACTGAGACATACGGGTGCAGTACCCCCAAAAGGTTTAAATCAATTATAAATTTGTATATATACTGAAGCACATTAAAAACGCACCACCTGTATAATCCAGGAACAGAGTGTGAAATGTAAATATAAGTGTTTACAGTTTACATATTTGGAATCATTATTCATTTTCCTATGAATCCATGCTGGTCATTAATTTGTACATTTGATTGTTATGAAATTCATTGCATTATGTGCAGGCAAGTGAGAAAACCAAAAATGCAACCAATAAAAAAATTCATTCACACTATCCTCAGTAAATGGTATGTCCACCGTGTGCTTGCAAACAAGCTTGGCAGCGGCTCCGCATGGAACGCACAAGTCTCTGAAGGAAATTCCGGGGAATCAAGTCCCATTCACGTTTAAGAGCAGCTTCGAGCTGTTGCAGATTAGCTGGAGAACCTTGCCTGTAGACTCTGCGTCCAAGCTCGTCCCACAGATGTTCTATAGGGGACATGTCTGTTTGTATCATAAGAATAATTGTGTCTTTACCTGCGATGTCAGGTTGATTAGGGGTTGTCTTCCCTTGTTTATTCATTCATTGTGTTTGACCTTTAGGGTCAGAGGTTGACAGTTCGGCGTAGGCCTATGGGAAGGTTTTTTTAAGCGGGAGTGAGATATACTTCCGGGAAGCCGGAAGGTCCTGTTTTTCTGAAGGGACCAAGAGTCCATTGTTTTTCGGGGAGAATCTTCGAAGTAACTGCTATGGCAGTTTTCCCCAGTGAATCTCTGTGCGTCGGGATGACGACAGAATTCCTTGTGTTGTTCTGAGGATTCATTTGCCAGGTAATACCGACCTTTATGCATTATTACGCTTTTCGGTGGCAGAACATGTAAAGGATTACCTAGGGTGAACAGCAGTTCACGGATCCGCCATTTCAGAACTTATATATTTGTGCTCGAGGTAGCCATCCAAGACTGTTAGTCTTATATTGTCCAGAAATCCAGTGACGAAGATATATTGTGGGAGCCGCAGATTGGCGGAACTTCTATCTACAATAAGTATTACTGCAGGGTTGATGATAACCTATTTAACAGAAGTACACGGCCGACGTCAGAACGAGGCCTGTGCTTTCGGCTATTATACTACAGCCTGATATGTGCAATTGGCGGGGAGTGCCAAGTTGCACCTGTGTGTCAAAGTGACTAAGGCATCTGACGCGTTTAGTCAGAGACGCCAAGGGCGACGCTACGAACTGTCATTATTGAAGAACTTTGCTATTGACCATGCACGTCTATTCTGATGTTTACCTTTTTGAATGCCAAATGTATACCTATCGATGTCAGGTCAGCATGACCTTGTTACACTGACTGTTCCTGTTGATACTATGTGTGTTCCCGTCAATAAATGTCTTGAAACATGCCTGCAGTGTCAAAGCATCCTTGATTACTGCATGTGAGAGTATGGGTTGCAGGATCTACATCTATACGAGCCTAAACACATTCGCGCCTTCATACGCACCCACACTCAATTCATCATACGCTCGCACTACACATCTAACAACATGTATACTGTCTTGGGCCAGTGATCACATCAACAAGAAAAAAAGACAGTTACATTTCTGGTGGACCAGTTACGTGGGCTCTTATGATACATTTCTTGTCGCCAATGTGGCCTAGAAACTTACATTTCTGATGGACCAGATCTGTGGGTTTAAAAAGAACAGAGCGAGCATTTGACATTATTGTTGACATTTATGGATCCAGAAATTTACATTCCTGGTTGGCTGTTACATGTATGATGTCTCCAGTTTTGTCGAGAAAGTTACAAGAAGGACAAGTACACATTACACTTCTGATCTGTGGGTCTAAGCTACACACGGGACAGCCGTAACACACAGCGCTAATTCTACACTTGCAAGTTTTGGCTACAACAGGACAGATATAGGTCATCAACGGTTGACCCAAATAAACAGTACGAGCATTTATATTATAATGCTACATAAAGCATAACAAGACATGTACTGAAGTTAACTACTAGGCATTTGCTACGTGGACCATAACTGCATAGAAGGCGGGTTCCTATTGTAAACAGTACTGCTGGTTGTTACACGTTTCATTCAACAACAGACTTTTCTAGGTCAGAGCATTCAAGCTACATTGTTGGAGGTCAAGTGTCTGTAAACAGTACGTGGAAATAGTAAACATTCAATGTGCAAGCCCTAATTTGAGAAGGTCATAGTAACTTTGGTTCGTGAATACCACTTTATGTTACAGTGGATTTGACGTTCAGTGCGCGTTTGACATTTCGTTTCTGTGTTCGCAAGGAGCAAGGAATTTATTTTAGTTTCAGCTGTGACTGAACTTGTTCTGCAACACATTGAAATTGATTGCTATATTATGTTACTTCTACTGTTTTTGTGTATTTTTCTGCGGGTTTTTCGGTTGGTGGGTCTTACGGTAAATATGCCACTTGATCGAGGCTTACTGTAAGCGTTCTATAGGTGCAAATTTTCTTAATTTGGAAATTTGCTAGTGACAATTGGTCGCTATTGATGTTAGCTGTGATGTAATTGTACTTAACGTTGTTTTTGTAATATTTTGTCTGTTTTTCAGTTTTGATTGTCGATTTGTTTTGTTTGTATTCTGTAGGTCTCTCCTTTCTTGTGTATTTCTCTACACATTTTTGGTTAAAACAGTGTTGCCATTTGTATTGTTTTGTATTTTTGTCTTTGTATTTTTTTTTGGTTGTACTACATTACTGTCATGCACAGTCTACATACACATACTTGGTCATGTTTTGATAATATTGATAAGGTAGACTCTTCATATAGAGTTTCTTAATAAAAATATTATTATATAAGATATTTATACAAGTTCTTTGATAAAAGACTTGTTATCTACAAAGATTGAGACAAGGTGAAATACATATTCAAGTTCTTTATAAAAAAGACTTGTGCCCATAGTGAGTGGGATATAAGGGAATTTTTTTTTTCCACAAGTACTCAAGTGATTTTTTGGGTACATTATAAACAAGAGGAACATACAAAGTCTTTGTCTAAGACTAAGACAGTAAAATAAAGTGAAGTGAGTATACAAGTCTATCATTTCAGACTTGTCTCCCATTAAAGTGGGATAATTTAATATATTTGCTTCTGCAAGTTACTGATCTCAGTAGACAAGATGTCTACATTGGACTACTTTATTACACAAGGGAGAGCCCTTGATAAAACTGGTCAACAGTTAGAACAATGGGCTGTTGCTCAGTATGACAAAGCATTAGCTGCAGAAGAGAAAAAAGCTCAGGCTGAAGAGAAAAAAGCTCAGGCTGAAGAGAAAAGATTAGAAAGAGAAGCTGCGGCGGAACAAAAAAGGCTAGACAGAGAAGCTGATATGGCTGCTGAACAAAAGAAATTGCAGATGCAGGTGGAGGAAAGGAGATTTGAAGCTGAAAAGAAGCTGCTGCAGAGGAGAGGAAAGCTCAAGCTGCTGCAGAGGAGAGGAAAGCTCAAGCTGCTGCAGAGGAGAGGAAAGCTGAGGCTGAAATCAGAAAAATGGAACATGAGGAAAGAAAACAGAAGATGGAACTTGATGAAAAACTCGCAACTTTGGAGTTAGAGAAATTGAAATTGGCGAGTACGGGTGCTCAGCAAACAACTTCGAGTACGACAAGGGAGTTTGTTAGTAGGATTAAATTGCCTCATTTCAATCCTTTAAAGGATGACGTAGCAGATTATCTAGATAGATTCCAATTTTTGTGCGATACGCATAACATAAAAAAGGAAAAATATGTTGAACAACTGATGCCATTTTTTACAGGTGACACAGTGACTACTCTTATGACAATAGACGAACATGAGAGGACTAATTATGATGTTGTCAGGGCAGCATTACTAAAAAAATATCAACTAAAACAAGAAGACTATCGTCTTCGTTTTAGGACAATGTTGCCAGAAAATGGAGTAGATTTCTCTGATTTTGTTACAAAGATACGTCGTACATTTACACGATGGGTTGAGTTGTCTCAGATTGAGAAAACATATGAAGGTCTAATGGACTTATTATTGCGAGATAAGGTTTTGTCATCTGTTAATGATTCTTTTCTTGCATTCCTTCATGAGCGTAAGCCTAAAAACTTAAAAGAAATGGAGGAATATTGTTGTCAGTATGCCACAGCACATCCCCATGCTACAGTTAGCAATTCTAAAGTGAAAGAAGGGTTGCCAGCTGCTTCGGCAACACCATATGGCCCTAATTTCAAAAAAAAAATTTCAGGGTGCTCAACAAAATTGGAATAGGGGAAGTAATCAAAATTACACTCAGAAGCGGAGTAATCCAACACATGATGGTTCTTCGTCTATGCAGTGGAGACAAGATGGTAGTTCTCGTAATTTTAGTGGTAATAATTTGAGACACTTTCGCAAAGGCTATCCAAATAATAATTATTCAAATTTTCGAGGTAATCATTCTCGACGTCAAGATTATGACGATGGTGAATTTAGAAACCGGGATTCAAACCGGAATGATGATTACAATAGACAATATGATAACAATTACAGGGGAAATGATAGTCGAAATAATTACAGGGGAAATGATAGTCAAAATAATTACAGGGGAAATGATAATCGAGGTAGACCTAGGTTTAACAAGAAAAGACCTTACCAACAGGCAAACTCTGCGCAACAAGAGTTTGATGGAGCCTGTAATACAGTAAATGATAGTGGTAACTCTAGGGCTATCACTGGTTGTGCTTTCGATTTTGGGAGAGCAACTGAATGCCCCCAATGCTTAACATTGTTCGATTCATCGACTGTATCTACGCTAAGTTGTGGTCACCCTCTTCCTGCTCTACCTGCTACAGTTGCGCATGATGGGAGAGGATCTCTCATCTTAGATAAAGGTCTAATAAATGATAGGCTAGTCTCAGTACTTTTCGATTCGGGATGTACTACCGTCGGGGTTAAGGAGTCTCTGATAGATCCTTGCTGTGCCACTGGAAAAACAATCAAATGTGTTACATTTGGTGGTACTATGGAAAGTTATCCTACTGCTATTATTAGGATTGACACTCCTTTCTTCACAGGAGATGTCCATGCATGTCTTCTTCCTAATCCTATTGCGGATCTTATAATCGGTCGTATTCATGGGGTTAAGGAATGCACCCCGCAACAAATTGCTAGTTGGGAAGAAAAAACATTCAAACGGTCAATGCAGTGGTGACAAGAGCTCAAGCTCTTAATCCCCCAACTTCATCTGATAATAGTAATGAAGTTGATAGCCAAGACGAGCACTTGGTGATTTCCCATGACTCGTTTGTTAAACGTCAAGAAGAGGATCCTTCTTTGAAGAAATACTTCCTTCTGCAAAAAAAGGGGATCCCAATCAAAATACGAATCACAAATCGTATATTACTATGAAGAATGGTATATTGGTACGAATGGTAAAACACTCGGACAAGTCTATGCATTCGCAAATTCTTGTGCCTAAGTGTATGAGAGCCTTAATTCTTCGGCATGCACACGATTCTCAGTGTGCTGGACACATGGGTTTTTCCAGAACTAAAACTAGAGTCCTTGCGTCATTTTTTTGGCCATTCGTGAATAAAGACATCCGAATTTATTGCCGATCTTGCAAAATTTGTCAAGAGGTCAAGTCTAGGGGTCCGAGACATGCTGCTCCTATTCAGGCTGCAGATATTCCGATTCGGCCGTTTCAGAAAATGGCTATAGACATCATTGGTCCGTTCAAAATTAAGTCAGCCAGAGGACACCAATTTATCCTCACTTGCGTGGACATGTGCACGCGTTGGCCAGAGGCTATTCCTCTGAAGAGCATATCAACTGTCGATATCGCTGATGCTCTTTGGCTCGTATTTTCTCGTCTGGGATTCCCCGGAGAAATACTGTCGGATCACGGCACTCAGTTAATTTCGGACGTTATGTCTCAGGTAATGGCTACGCTAGACATTAAAAGGTCTCTCAGTAGTATTTATCATCCAATGTCCAATGGATTGGTAGAACGTCTTAACAGGACACTAAAGAACTTACTTGGCAAGATAACGGAGGATCATCCTGAAGATTGGGACAGGGTTTTACCTGCAGTCCTCTTTGCCTATAGAGAGGTTCCCAACGAGCATACAGGGTTTTCTCCTTTCGAACTTGTCTTTGGCGCGCAACCGCGCGGGCCAATGTCCTTGTTACACGATTTGATAACTTCCGATAATATTGACGATGATACACAATCGTCATATGAATATGTTATAGCTCTTAGAGAAAAGATTATCGAATCGTGCAGGTTAGCAACTTCATCTTCCGAATTTGCGAAAGAAAAAGCTAGGCGATTTGCTAACAAGAAAAGACGCCTACGTCAACTTTGTCCTGGAGACAAAGCATATGTCTTACTGCCCTCAAGAGAGAATAGACTTCTCATTTCTTGGAAGGGTCCATACACTATAGTCTCGAAAATTTCTGATGTCGACTATATTGTCGATGTGGATGGAAGGCATAAAACCTTCCATATAAATATGCTAACAGAGTTTATTGAACGTCCAGACTATTTACAGCCTATTTTCCAGGCGACGGACGACTCTCCAGTTCAACATGGTCACATCTCATCCCTGTCTGTTATACAGGATGAGGAAACTATTTTTTCTGACGTGAACTTACCTCTTCCTACGATTCCACTTACTTCAACGGAATCGTGGAGAGACGTTACAGTCTCTTCCAACTTGTCTTTTGAGGAACAACGTCAAGTATCCTCTACGTTACAATCATATCAGGATGTCCTTACCGACATTCCTGGACACACAGATGTCATAGAACATGACATCATACTTACTGATCGTAATCCGATCAGAGTAAGACCATACCCAATACCTATTCATTTTCAAGCACAAGTCGAGAAAGAATTGGATGAAATGATTCAACTACAAATAATTGAACCATCCACTTCAGCTTATTCTTCGTCGATAGTTATTGTTCGAAAGAAAGACAATAACATACGTCTTTGCGTTGATTATCGCAAATTAAATCAAGTTACGAAGTTCGATGCTGAACCTATGCCGTTATTAGATGATCTACTTATTAGACTTTCTAAAGCTAAATTCTTTACTAAACTAGACTTGTCGAAAGGTTATTGGCAAGTCCCATTGACGGAACACGCCAAACCTCTCACTGCTTTTTCGACACCTAGGGGTCTGTTTCAATGGAATTTTATGCCTTTCGGGCTTATGAACGCCCCAGCGACTTTCGTGCGCATGATGCGACGAATTCTATCAGATCGTGCAGATGTCATTGCATATTTAGACGACATCTGTCTTTTCAGCGATACTTGGGAAGAACACTATGTGGGTCTGAAGGAATTGCTATCTACTCTACGTGAGCATAGTTTGACTGCTAAACCCTCTAAAGCTTTTGTTGGGTTTAGTGAAATTTCCTTCCTAGGTCATCGAGTTGGTCATGGTCTGTTGAAGACAGAGGACCAAAACATTTCAAAGATATTAAATATCTCGGTTCCGAAGACAAAAAAGCAAGTGCGTAGTCTCTTGGGATTGATACAATTCTATGGAAGATTCATTGAGAATCTGTCCTCCATTATGGCACCACTTTCAACGTTATTGAAAAAAGGTTCTCCTAATATGGTGCGTTGGTCCCAAGAATGCCAATCTTCATTGGATCAGGTTAAGAATTTGTTCTCATCTCATCCTATCTTAAGACTACCGACGATTGATAAGACTTTTGTCCTTCGTAGTGATGCCTCTTCCACTGGCATTGGAGCGGCACTAATGCAGGAATATTCAGGAACTCTGCATCCTGTAATGTATATTTCTAGGAAGCTGAATGCGGCAGAAAGGAATTACTCGGTTTTGGACCGTGAATTGTTGGCTATGGTTTGGTCCATTCTTAAGCTACAAAGGTTCCTTCTGGGCGCGCATTTCTTTATGGAAACCGACCAAAAAGCTCTTACGGCTATGCAAAGTAAGGATTTGAAGAGCTCGAGATCTACTCGTTATGCTATTGCTCTTCAGCCTTTCCATTTCACGGTGCGAGCTATCCGTGGTTCGGATAATGTGATGGCGGACATATTGTCTAGATGCCCACATGATTCCAGTTAAATCTTGTGTCCTAGTTTTTCCTGATATATTTTCAGACTTAGGTCTGTCCTTAATATCATAATATGTTGTAATACAAATGTATTTGGATGATGTTTAGATAATTTAACAAATTTCATTTTGTCCATCCATCAGTGATATGTTGCTAAAATAGCATTGACATTTGTATATTGCTATGATTATATTATTTAGTAATGTTTGATATATGATTGGTATTGCCAGCAACTTAGGTTTCTTGAATGGTATCCCTTAGTTTGTTTGGCTTAAAGGAAATATTTTCTCCTATGTTGGGAGATGATTTGTACCCTCTTCTATTGTACCTGATATTAGGTTCATTGTTTGCATGAGCACAGAAGTGATACTGGTGCTATCTTGCTCATGAACATATTAAAAAAAAAAAAAAAAATTGCATTTTTTTTTTTTTACAGGGGGGTGGTAGTAATGTTGCTGTCATTTTCGACGGAGTCATCTGTCAAGTTATTTGCTTATGTTTGTATCATAAGTATAATTGTGTCTTTACCTGCGATGTCAGGTTGATTAGGGGTTGTCTTCCCTTGTTTATTCATTCATTGTGTTTGACCTTTAGGGTCAGAGGTTGACAGTTCGGCGTAGGCCTATGGGAAGGTTTTTTTAAGCGGGAGTGAGATATACTTCCGGGAAGCCGGGAGGTCCTGTTTTTCTGAAGGGACCAAGAGTCCATTGTTTTTCGGGGAGAATCTTCGAAGTAACTGCTATGGCAGTTTTCCCCAGTGAATCTCTGTGCGTCGGGATGACGACAGAATTCCTTGTTTTGTTCTGAGGATTCATTTGCCAGGTAATACCGACCTTTATGCATTATTACGCTTTTCGGTGGCAGAACATGTAAAGGATTACCTAGGGTGAACAGCAGTTCACTGATCCGCCATTTCAGAACTTATATATTTGTGCTCGAGGTAGCCATCCAAGACTGTTAGTCTTATATTGTCCAGAAATCCAGTGACGAAGATATATTGTGGGAGCCGCAGATTGGCGGAACTTCTATCTACAATAAGTATTACTGCAGGGTTGATGATAACCTATTTAACAGAAGTACACGGCCGACGTCAGAACGAGGCCTGTGCTTTCGGCTATTATACTACAGCCTGATATGTGCAATTGGCGGGGAGTGCCAAGTTGCACCTGTGTGTCAAAGTAACTAAGGCATCTGACGCGTTTAGTCAGAGACGCCAAGGGCGACGCTACGAACTGTCATTATTGAAGAACTTTGCTATTGACCATGCACGTCTATTCTGATGTTTACCTTTTTGAATGCCAAATGTATACCTATCGATGTCAGGTCAGCATGACCTTGTTACACTGACTGTTCCTGTTGATACTATGTGTGTTCCCGTCAATAAATGTCTTGAAACATGCCTGCAGTGTCAAAGCATCCTTGATTACTGCATGTGAGAGTATGGGTTGCAGGATCTACATCTATACGAGCCTAAACACATTCGCGCCTTCATTCGCACCCACACTCAATTCATCATACGCTCGCACTACACATCTAACAACAGGAAGACGTGAAGAGGCAAGCGATGGTGAAAACTGAATCCTCCCCAAATGTGAATACTGCCACCTCCAAATCGGTTGTGCTGACGAACACAGCAATCTGCAAAGCGCTCTCCACACCGTCGCCAAATCCTCATACGTCCATCAGCAAAGGATATGTTGAATCTGCTCTCGTCTGTGAATAGGACATCATTCCACTGCAGTCTAGTCCATCTGACATGTTGCTCTGCCCATTGCAGGCGCTGCTGACGATGTCTGTGAGTCAAGTTTGGCCCAACATAAGGTCGTCTTGCAGTAAGGCCTGTATCTCTGAGTAGTCGTATGACTGTCATTCGAGAGACTTGCCCACGTCTACCCACTATTGCTCTTGGTGTTTGACTTGCCGGGAGAGAACGATTCCTTAGGTGACTCAACACAATATGACGATCTTGCGCAGGGGTAGTAACTCGTAGTTGGCCACTCTGAAGTCTATCCCGGGCACTGCCAGTGGTTCCGTAACGTTCATTGAGACGTACAATAGTCCTGTTGTGGCAATTCATCTTTCTGGCAATGGCCCGCGAGCTTATTCCGGTCTCCAACATACCAATGGCTCGTTGGCGGTCGTTTTCAGATAGTCGTGGCATTTCAAGCACATGTACTGGGTGTTTTGTCTCAACGGCTTTTTTATACCGAGTATACTGCCACAACGCGTACACATTTTCAGGGTCATAGCTGTTGGGAATCGTGTTGCACGTGTAACTTTCATTGTTTTCATGTAGTCTGTACACAAACCCGTGGGTTGAATCATGCACTTTCCATTCCAGCAGCCATTCGCTCTCTACCTCATGACAAACACGGGGAAAATCCATTCCCACACTTTTTTTTTCCAGCTTCTCGGCATCAGTATATATAATAGTGGTGCGTTTTTAATGTGCTTCAGTATATATACAAATAACAAATTTAATAATCAATCTATTTAACAGTGTAAAATGAATAATTCTTGTTTAAAAAAAGTAATCATCACAGGGTGATGTTAAGAATATTGAGGAAATTGTCTGAAAGTTCATTTGGCAGCTTTGAAGTTTGTACTTAGCTGCCAGTAAGTTTGTTGCTTTCTGCTCCAACCGATGTTTGGTTCTTTGCAGGTTATGGACTCATTCACTCTAGTCACTGGTCAAGTCTGGAGGTTGTAACACGTTCCAAGAAATATCAGGGAGTAATCACGAAGCTGGTCCAGCAACTTCAAGCACCGTCTCATGATGGCGTCTTGCGTTGACAGCAGGCAACTTATACCACACATTTTGTTCCAGAGATAATACTGGTACCTCAAATGGTACCACCGACTAGTATCATGAAAGAAGAGAAACAAATATCCTCCTGAATATTGGGTTTCCTGACACACAATGATGTGCCCCTGTCAAGGGTTGCCTCCCCTGCTTTGCACTAGTGGTACAACTGTGGCCAAAACTCAAGAGTATCTAAAGTGGGTCGTCAAAGGCGTCTACCATCGCACAAGATTACTGTCATAAGAGGTTTTGATAATACTAAATTATAGGCTATCCTCGACAAATAGGTGTATAAGAGGATACCAGGACAGTGCCAGATAAGAGACAGGTCTTATAAGAATTACCCCCTTCTCTGAAAAGAGCAAGGGTGTATAGACAATCAAGATGGGGTCAAGCTATGTAAGTTCTCAGAGTAGATGATGATGATGATCTCTGAGTCCCTAACCGCTACCTCTACTGATCCCATTTGATTTAGCTATGGGTCTAGGGGAAATGTATTTACTTTATTTATTGATTAATTTCAAACAGAACTTCAACTTAATAAAAATTAATTAAGCAAGGCTGTATGAAAGTTTATGTACAATTTAATTTTCCTGAACCTCAATCTTTTGGGTCAGGAATTATCAAAATCAAGAAAGGTTATTTACCTAATGAAATAAATAATTTGGAAACTCTGGTCCATGTCTTTTAAAGGGTCACTGGAATGACTACACGTACTGTTCTTGTTCTTAATATTTATACTGCTACCAGTCTTACACTGCAAGGTCTACTACTTTCATCATCCCACAGTGGTTAAGTTTTATTGGGTGAATGAGGTTGGATGAATTATCATTGCCTTTCTAAAGGACTTATCTTCGGAATGTTGCTGCTTCAATTCTTTGAATAGTAGTCAGGATCACCAACTCTGTGACTCCTGGCTGAGAAGATGAGGTCTATCTCCAGACTTTAGATGGAGCTCTCAACTTCCACACGCTCTTCTTCTCAAGTAATTGCAGCCACGAGGTAAATTCGTGATATAACCTGAAATAGAAGGACAATCCATTCCCTGTAAAGATCTGCCTCAATTAATTCACACATAACAATATTAAAACTTACAATGGTCAGGCATTTGTGCTACCAAGTTGCACAAGACCTTGAATTCCATTGTCTACCATCAGTTTTCATGCCATAACTCTTTCTTTGGGTTCATCAATGCTTGGATACGTCGTTCATGTTTGGCTTCGATACAATAATCATGGCAAGTATAATACAGCATGTGACCTGTTGATTACTTCATTCTAACCTTCCCTAGATGTTTAGTACATGATCGATGAACAGTGTGTCACTCCAGAAGAAAATACTACATTAAATCGCTTCTAACACTCACTGTCGTAAATTTGCAAACACTATACACCAATTTTTCAATTCGAACAGGCCTGCACTTACTACACACATTCCTACTTAGGTCAGCGCGACCGAACACATCTCATCGTCAGTTACACTTTCGAATAAGTATGGCACACATAACCTGTTTACTTTACAGGTCAATTCTTTAACAAAGTATGCAAATAAAATTATCAATCTTACCCTCAGGTAAATAGGTTCACACACACTCTCAAGCTGACTGGCTGTAAAAGGGTTCTTAGCCCGCTCTACCAGTCCAACCGGCAAAGGCTTGGTCTACAGTCTTTTTGTACACGTCAGCTCAGTGTGATTTTTATGATTTCAATGGCGGAAAACTACAGAAGTCTGTTACTATTTATAGCAGTACACCCAGCCAATCATCAGGGGGGACCCCGGTGCCATCACGGGAACAGCTATGCTTTGGACCCCTGAGGGAAAACGAAAGAGAGGCCGACCGGGAACGACCTGGCGGGGGGCTGTGGAGGCTGGGATGCGGGGAATGAGCAGGAGTTGGGGCACTGTGCGAAGGATGGCCACCGACCGAGCAAAGTGGAATCAATTTGTTGTTACCCTACAAGACGCCACTAGGCGTGATGGCCACTGACTGCTTTGACGGTCGGCGGCTAAGGATCAAAGAAGAAGACCGAGCCAATCAGAGAGAAGTCAAAGAGTTAATTTTTGATTTTAGTATTTATGCGATTCTAAGCGTTTCTGTATGATCTGACTAAATTTGAAGATTATATATCATAGTTATTTGTAGACCGATTTTAATTATCAAAAATGATAATTAAACGGCCAATTTTTCTCTATCGTTCTATATAGTTTTCCTTTAGTTATTCCTTTGCATTCAAATGTGGGTAATTTATTTGTAATTAAATCGGGCCTTACCCTGATGTGAAAATCTCACTAAATTAAATTTTCTACTACCATAAAAAATTTTTTATAAGGGAATCTTTATGTGTATATGTTAAGCAATATCAGCGCTATGATTTCAGATATCCCTTTCATTTTAATTATCTTTAGTTATTAAGAAATACATTATCTACGTTCGGTCAAAAACACAAAATAGGCATTCATTTCTCGTCAACCAAAATTTTCTTACCACTACAAAATATGGAAACGATTTGATTGGTTGTTAAATTTTGTACTATGCTCTGCAATAATTTTTGGGGTGGGCGGTAACTTTTTACTTGTTTCTTATAAAAATTCAAATACACTAGATAAATTGTTGGCGGTAAATTTGACTTGCCCCTCAGAAAAATTTCAAATACTGTAGTTATTAATAGATTTTAAAATACGATAGCTAGTTTGTTTTTGAGCGGGAAATTTGAGCGTGTTGTCATACGGATTCACTTCACTACAATTGCTCTTGGCAGAGAAGTAGATAGAAGGGCAATGACGCTTCTATCGCAAGGAAGAATTTACAAGATATTCAAAAAAGCGAAACAATGCTGCACTGGCTGAGCACGTTAATTATATGATCTGCTGACAGCTTTTGTGAAGGTTTAAGCAATTATTTTTTTTTCAGCTCGTCAAGCGTGGGGGCTCAGTGATTTACTGATTTACTCAGCGGAATTCTTATTATTCTGGTATAGCTCTGTGTAGAGTGTGTTTAGTAAATTGACTGAGACAAACATGCAGTACATTTAAAATGATTGAATCGAAGTTAAATTTGTATAATTACAAGTAACAGATTTAATAATCATTTAAGTTTAACAAGGTTTTAGAAAATGTGAATAATGAATTATAAACAAACAAGTTTTCATCACGGTTGTGATGGGGAATTAGTTCTAAAGGAGGTCACTTGGTAGCTTATAGGGCTACTTAACATCCTATGGTATGTTCTGCTCCTGCTGATGGGTTGGTTCTATGCAGATAGGTCACTGTTCTCGCATCTCTGGTCAAGACTAAGGGTGCAGCACGTTCCCAGAAATGTCAACTGGTCCCGCGTTTCTACGTCAGTCAACTTCTACCTTCACTTTGTTCCAGAGATTAGTACCCTCCTGGTACCATCAACAACTTTGGTAAAAGAATAGAAACATTATTGCGTTTTCCGACACATGCCTATGTCTTTCCCCCCCCCCCCCACATCTTCCTATTCCACCATCCAATTTAACTCAGAATTTACCCTCGGTGAGAATTAAACTTATTTCCTCGAGGGATAACTTTCTTTACATTTAAATTGAATAGCGTGTAAATTTACTTTACATTTAAATGAAAAGGTTAATAGTACAGATAGAATACGTTTACTTTTACATTTCCACTGATTGAAAAATGTTCAGAATGTAAATTGAATAGGTTTTCATTTACATTTACACTGATTGAAAAGTTTGAACTTTCATTAATTTTAAAGTGAATATGTTTACATAGACATTTACACTGGTTTAAAACTGTAAATAGTAAACTTAGAATGTACATAATTTCTTTCAGCTTTCCCTCCCTGCTCCCTATGGAACTTGGGACTTCCTCATGCTTTTAATTCTCTGTAAGAAGCTAGCAATAAAGCAATCGCCACCCCTTGCAGTGGTGGTTCATGAAATCATCATTCTATACGCTGAGGTTGCCACCCTCAAATGACTTGGACATCCGCTAGCTATTTTCACATTAATATTCGCATGGCTATATATATATATATATATATATATATATATATATATATATATATATATATATATATATATATATATATATATATATATATATATATATATATATATATATATATATATATATATATATATATATATATATATATATTAGTTCACATGTCAGTAATGAAAAATTTGGAATGTAAAATGACAACTTACGACAATCCTGGCTCACAGACGTTTTGCTCAGATTAATGAAGTTAAGGCACTTGATTAGGCCTCTTACACGTGTTCTTGGGTGTCGTTACTTTTTATAAGATAATTCCCTCTATGGCTCCGTGTGTTTAGTTTCCTCAGACAGGGGTTCTCCTTATTAAATTGATAAAGTTTTCTTGGGCTGTTTTGTAAGTCCTCATGAATACTCCAATAAAAGGTGTCCGGTCTGATAAGATGGAATCCTGATTCTAACTCCTTGCAAGTCTGGTGTCTTTGGTAAGCGATTCTCACAGTGAAATAACACTGAAACATGTCAGTTTATGTGCATGTCCTACCACAGCATCTGTTTGTTATGCAGCTGCTCAGTGCTCCAATCATTTAAAACAAAAATGTTGGGTGTGGTAATTTCAAAATATTCCGACATGGAATAATTTCGCGCGTGATGAAAAGGTCGCGTCTCCCATCTATGATATGAAAACATCCCACTGCCTGGCAGGCGAACTCACCAACACATCTGTAAACGCATACAACAATGTGTTTTCGATGTAACAAATTATTACAATCTAAAGTAATCTTGTCATAACAAGTCGGACAGGTAGCGATTAGGTCATCTTTGTCTGTCCATAATGTGTCACCCAGACAAGTAATCTCTTATCTGTCGCGCACCCTGGTTTTATCAGCAATTAGACAAATACGCTGGTGATTTTCGTGTTAATCGGTAACGGCCAAGGTTTGGTACGCGAGAATGTCCAACATGGCCTATTTATAACCCAGTAGAGGTTCAACACGATATGCTGTCTATTAAATGAAAAATAAAATACAAAACCTGCTATATTAATCATGTGAAAATAATAACGTTGACATGTTACAGATGCATGCATTGTAGTATGTCTTCCTTCTTCTGTGATCCTTAGCCGCCAACTGTCAAAGCAGTCAGTGGTCATCACGCCTGGTGGCGTTTTGTAGGGCAGCAACAAACTGCTTCCACTTTGCTCGGTTGGCGGCCATTCTTCCGTGCTGTAGTATGTATTGATTATTAATTTTTTTAAAAGGTAGTACCGTATCTGATACTGACGTAGGGGAATGAAGTATTAGAGGTTTCACTGTATTAGGGCTTAACTTTATGAGATAGGGTGACCGGTTTCCTTCCTTGCTGCAATTTGCTTTCCATAACTCAAAAGCAGAGTACCCATATACAGCTGGGTATTTTAGACCGTGACGATACCAGATTTCGAACCCGGAACCCGGTAACATTGCCGCTAGAGGAAGCAGAGAAATAATAGGACTATTACTGCTATATGCATGTGTGATAAGAGGTTTTGATGTTACTAATTATAGGCTATCCTGGACAAATAGATGTATCAGAGGATACCAGGATAGTGCCAGATAAGAGACTGGTCTTATAAAAAATACCCCCTTCTCTGAAAAGAACAAGGGTGTATAGACAATCAAGGTGAGGTCAAGCTATGTAAGTTCCCAGAGTAAGGAATGATGATGATAAAATTCTCTGGGTCCCTATCGGCTACCTCTTGAGATCTCACCAAGAGTAGGATATCTGTGTGGTGTTATTTGGCAAGGTTTCTAGAGTAATATATTCTAACAATTTAAAATTTCAAACAGAACTTTAACTTTAATGAAAAGTAAGTAAGTAAGACTGTCTGAGAATATATATACAATTTAATGGTACTGAACCTCAATCTTTTTGGGTCAGTACTTTTCTTTTCAAAAATCAAGAACTTTATATTTACATGAGAAAATAAATAACTTGGAAATTCTGTTCCATTTGTATAACTTGGTCACAATAATATCTGCACACACACAGTTCCAGTTAAAACTAATTCTATTGCTGTTGGTTCTACACTACAGGGTCTGCTATTGTCATCATCCTAAATGGTAAGTTTGTTTTACGGTGGAAGAGCTTTGGATGAGTCGCCAGTGCCTTACTAAAGAACTTATCTTTATTATTGTACTGCTGCTGTTCTGATGATAATAGTCAGGAGCACCAACATGTGACTCCTGGCTGAAGATAAGGGGTCTAGCTCCACTTGTATTCAGAAAGCTCAACTACCACACGTTCTTCTTCTTAGTTTAATGCAGCAACAAGGTACTTCATAATACAACATGGAATAAGAAGGACAATCCATCCCATGTAGAGCCCGACTCTATCAATTTCACACCTAATCAATACTAAAACTTACCAAACTCAGACATTTGTACTAACAAGTCACACCAGACCTTAAATTCCGTTGTCTACAATCAGTTTCGTGTAATCACTCTTCTTCAGTGTTGATTCAAAGCCAATGTCCCTCATACATTGTTTGTCTTCCATAACAATAATCATGGTGTGTACAATATAGCATGCGACCTCTTGATTACTTCATTCTAACATTCCCTTCATGTTTTCATATGATATTTGAACAATGTGTCACTCTAAAAGCCAATACCAATTTATTAATACTGCACTTTCAGTCGCAAATTTGTAAGGCCAATTGGCAAACATTTTACCCATTTTTCACTCCGAATAAGCCTGCTATAGGCACATTCCTACGTAGGTCGCCGTGACACAACACATCTCCCGGCGGCAGTATCGAAAAAAATATGGCACACACAGCTTGTTACTTAGGTTAATAAAATAGGCAAACAAAATTATCTCTCTTACCCTCAAGTAAAGAATATTCACACACACAAGCTGACAGGCAGTAAAAGGCTCTAGCACTGAGCTCGCAGTACAGTCGGCAAAGGATTGTCCTTCTGTCTCTTTCAGTATATGTCAGCTCGGCATGGAAGCTTATAGTTTAATTGCGGAACTTACAAGAAGTTGTTAATTTTTATCAAACTACACCCAACCAATCAGAAGACGAGTCAAAAAGTTATCTATTTCTGAAACCATAAACGTGGGCGTTTTTTAAGTGTGTTTGTCTAATCTGACCAAATTTGTTTATTTTATATCATAGTTATTTATGGACCGATTTTAATTATCAAAAGTGATAATTAAACGGCCAATTCCTCCCTATCGTTATATATACTTTTCCTTTAATTATTCTTTTGCATTTTCATCTGGGTAATTTTTAAATAATTAAATGTGACCTTACCCTGATATGAAAATATCACTAAATTAAATTTTACTAAGTTAAGATACTTTTACTATGAGGGAACCTTTATGTTTATGTGTTAAGCAATATCGTCTGTTTAATTCAAATGTTATCTCAGTGTTAACATACGGCTGTGAGAGTTGGAAAATAACAAAATCATTGGAGAACAAGCTGAATACATTCGAGAACAAATGTCTTAGAAAACTCATGAACATCAGTTGGAAAGAATTCAAGACTAATCGACAAATAAGAGAAGACTCTAGGCAGAAATATGTCTCCGACTATATAAGGAAAAGACGATGGTCATATATCGGTCATGTCCTACGAATGCAAAACAACAGAATACCACTACAGGCGCTCACTTGGGTTCCTGAGGGTAAGAGGAAAAAAGGAAGACCAAAAGAAACACTCAGAAGAACAATAATAAGAGAAGGAAGAACGTTGGGCCTAAATAATGTGCAAGAGCTAAGAGGAGTGGCGTCACAACGAACAACCTGGAGAGCACTGGTTTCTGCCTTACGCGCCGTGTTTGGTGCTTAAAGAATTTATTATTATTATTAATATCAGCGCTATTATTCAAGATATCCTTTTTATTTTTATTATCTTTAGTTATGGAGAAATAAATTATCTAAGGTCAGTCAAAAACACAAAATAGGCATTATTTCCACTCCGGGACCCAAAGATGCAGCAATAGAGAATGCAGTCAGCGACCCATAGCTTGACTGCTTGCGTCAGGGTCAGCGAACCAGAGCCGACCAAGACCCTACTCCACCTCCACGTGGTGGTCCTGGAAACAGGCTGCATCACTGCAGTCTGGCTAAGAGAGTAGGGATCGAAGAGGGAAGGCAAACCCGGTCCCAATAAATGCCGTGCTGACGTTGGATGTGTCGGCCGAAAGGCGCAGATATCGCAGCTCTGGCGTAAACAGACACAACGCAACCAACGTCCTTTTCAGGACGAACGAAGAAGAAGAAGAAAAAGATTTCCACTTCAACCAAACTTTTCTTGTCCTTACAAAAAAGAGGTAACGATTTGATTGGTTGTTAAATTGTACTACGTTCTTCGACAAATATTGGGGTGGGTGTACGGGGAAGGGTGGTAACTTTTAACTTGATTCTTAGAAAAATTCAAATACTCTAGTTAAATTGTTGGCGGTAAATTTGACTAGCCCTCAGACAAATTTCAAATACTGTAGTTATTTATAGATTTAAAATACGTTAGCTAGTTCGTTTTTGAGCGGGGAATTTGAGCGTGTTGTTCATACAGATTCACTTCACGACAGCATGTCGTAAGAGGCAACTAATATCTGTTTGTGCACGTGACTGGCAATCTCACCATATAAATTACACTGCTACATAATCCACCGCTACAAGAACACACGTTTTTGTGTAGGCTTCCTGTAAGAGGACTAGCTGCATTGTTGGATCCATGCTCCACAGGGTGCAATAAAGGGAAATGAACGAATTAATCTGTAATCACGTGTGTATTAAAAGTGCTTCCATGTTTTAGGTTTGCCCATTACAACCCAGGTAACATAACTGGTGTTTTTTTTTAATAACATGTTGTAATGAGAGTACGATAAAGGTTCGATGAGACACTCGCTGAACAAAACAGATAACATGATTTCTCAAAAGAATCTTAAAATGCCATGAAGAGGCTAAAACAACGAAGCTACTTAGTGAAGAAATATAACCATAAAGATAAAGATAAGGCATTCAATCCCTGCTCCATATGGATCTTGGGACTACCTCTGCTTTTTGTTCTCTATGAGAAACCCGCATAAAGCAATCACCAGCTCTTGCAGTGGTAGCACATAAAACAATCATTCTATGTGCTGCGGTTGCCAGCCTCATATGACTTGCAATTCCACTAGCAATTTTCACAAGTTAATAAATGCAAAATACAGAATTTAAATATGTACAACTCGCCCCAAATTCTCTTTGTTAATACTGACTCCTGGCTCAGAGAAATAGTTAAGGCAACTTGTTTAAGATGCCTCTTACACGCGGTCTGTGGTATTACTTTATACTTGGCTCCCACTCTGACTTTGTGTTCAGATTCCCAGGATTCCGGCTTTCAGTGTTAATGTAGGTAGAGTTTTCCTGGGTATAAGTCCACAAGATGCTCAAACAAGGTCCTGTCGGATAAATGGAATTCTGATCCTATTCTTTACTCTGGAAAGCTGGCTGTCTTCTTGACGAGGTGAATTTCACAGTACTCTAAATCGGCGAAAGTGTCAGATTATATTACAACTTTCGTCCCACGAACGTTATTGTTACTATCTGACTAGGCTCCAATCAGAAATGATGTTTATAACATATAGAATTGCCCAGCCAATTGCATTCAATCATGCGTGTTATAATGGGGTTTTTCCCAATAATTTCCTCACAGGAAAATTCTGCGTGATTTTTTAAAAGTCACATTCCATATAAGGAATTGTTATTTCCGTCCATTATCGGTCCTGTTTACACTTCAGACTTCCTACATTATCACAATGTCTTTCCGGAAACTTATTACAACATTCTATCTTTCAGGTGCGTGTCTGTAATAGGTCACAACCTGGATAATTTACTGCCCTGTACTTGTGCAAACAAACATTCATCGTGTGACCATCTGTGTTGTATTCTCTCCACGAGAGAAATTAGGAAGTCGAAATAGCCATATCAGCGATAACCAAGCTCGCGGGGCTATCGCTGTGTTAATCTGGCTCGCCAATGTCTGGTACACGAGAATTTTACCAACATGACTGTCGGTCAATATTACATCACCTGTCTACTCTCTCAGTAGGGATGATCAGGTAAACAGACATGACAAATTATTACAGGAAGAAGTGTAAACAAGTGACTCGGCACGTATTTCTGTGCTCTGAAAATGAGAAATATGTAGATAATGGGGGAGAGAGAGAGAGAGAGAGAGAGAGAGAGAGAGAGAGAGAGAGAGAGAGAGAGAGAGAGAGAGAGAGAGAGAGAGAGAGAGAGAGAGAGAGAGAGAGAGAGAGAGAGAGAGAAAAAAGGAGAGAGAGAAAAATACGAAAAGGGGAGCGACCAATAACGTCATAGTGATGATACAAGCATAACTTTCGAAGAAGGAAAAAGTTTTATCAGAAGAAATACATGAACAAATTAAATGTACAACGTCCATGGCACGAAAAAATTAATGAAGCATATCTCTAGTTCAGCAGAAGAGAACAATTGGTAATCTTCAGACTCCGCACGGGTCATAACTGATTGGTATATCACCTATTCAACAAGCTAAAGATAGGAACTACCGATGAGTGTAACTGTGACACCGGTAGAATGACCGATGAACGTCTGCTTCAAAAATGCCCAACACACGAGGAGCAGAAAAGCACATATGGCCGTCACAAGTACCAGTCCTGGAAAAAAAATCTACAGAGATAGAAATAGCCTCAAGCGGACCACTGCTTTATTTGAAAATATTCATGTAGACGTCTGAGGTGTACGAGGAAGAATATGAACAAGGATGGGATGGCCTGGTCCATGCTCAGTACTCCTGAGTCACGCTCTACGACATGCCTGATACTATTCTTTGCTCCTCTGTCAGGCCACGGGTAAGATAAGTGTCGGACCACGGTTAAAATACGTGCGTAGTTTATTGCAAATTCTTTGTCAGCCAAGGAAAGTTTTTATAAGCAAGAATTGTTATAGCTGCAGCAATAAAACTCTGGAATTTCTTTTTTTATTGCATTCCTGGCATTCAAGCGGTATTTGTTCAAGAAAGTCAAGTGTTAATCCTTACATTTGCTTACATTGTGTCTTACTGCTTCTTTCCTTTCTTTTTAATATGAGTATATGAGGAGAACTACCGTTAGACGGGGATAAAACGGTAGAATGAAAAACAGAAACAAACAAAAAACAAATAGTAATACGTTTTACAAAAAGAAAGGACAAGAAATAACCTATGTTGCGGCCACAAGGCCTTTGTCAGGGACAGACAAACATGAGACAGGAGGGAAAGAAAGTGAGAATTAAGTGGAGAACATGAAAATATAGAAATAAGATAAAAATACTCCCTTTTGTGTGTCACATGTTAGAGCAAAAATGTCTGCCACTAAACCGAAAAGCGGAAGTGGATAGTACATTAAAAGCAAAAATAAAAAAATAATGAAAACAAAGACTGGAAAACAGAGTGAAGGAAAGGTAATATTTTTTAAAAAAAATGATATGGAGAGAGAAGTGGTAGAAAGAGTTTAAAAAAATATATAAAAAAATAATTAAATAAAAAATTAAATAAATTTTTTTTGTTTAAATTATTATATGGAGTAAAATTATATATATTATATATATATATATATATATATATATATATATATATATATATATATATATATATATATATATATATATATATATATATATATATATATATATATATATATATATATATATATATATATATATATATATAAATGAATTTTACTCCATATAATAATTTTGTAAAAAAAATTTTAATTAATTTATTTAATTTCTTTTTTTAATATTTTTTAAATACTATTTTAAAATATTTTTTGCTCCTGAAGAAGCATGAGCCCACAACTGATCTATGCCAGATAAAAAAAGTTCTTTTGGGGCATGCCTCCTAATATAACCGATGTACGTTGCTTCTTTGTTGAACGGAGAGCGCCTCGTCAAAACGATGCAAAACTATTACAACGAGTCCAACATAGCAACAGGCCCTCTTGTAAGAAGCCTTCATGCGCTTTAGCAGAAGTGGTATCTGAACAATTTATTTTACACGATGAGACTGTAAACCCCTAACCAGCCTGACATTAGCTACTACTTGTGAGAAACGTAAGTTAACGGCGCATACATTCTTTCGTTGTCTACTCAGAGACTTCCGGAAACCACAAGAATAAATATGTGTATGCCATTTCAAAAATATGCTGTTTCTCATAGACCTGTTTAGTTCCTAGGGGTCACTGATGAGACACAAATGAATAGGACACTGTCCACTCAAGCATGTTATAAAAAGCGACTAATATTTCTTCTTCTTCTTCTTCTTCTTCTTCTTCTTCTTCTTCTTCTTCTTCTTCTTCTTCTTCTTCTTCTTCTTCTTCTTCTTCTTCTTCTTCTTCTGCGTTCACTTTCAGACGTCATCTTGAATAAGCCGTGGTCAGTTTGAGGTTGTTGGTATCTCCGTAGAGTTTTGTCCAGGAATGGTGCTGTTGATGGTCATATGCGCTTTCTCTGTTCCTCATATGTTGGGCACCTTTGAAGTTTCTACTTCACAGCGACTAATATGTGCATATGACGTACAACCTCATCATTTAGAACAAATTGCTATAAACTACTGTTGCAATAATTTTTGTGTTGGAGGAAGCATCTTCTCGGGGAGAGTCACCTGCGATGGTGGCTTCATGCTCCATAAGGAACACATTACGAGATGAGGATAATGATGATGGTGATGATAATAATAATGATGATGATAATGATGGTGATAATGATGATTCTCTCCCTTATTGACAAACATCTTTGAAAAGTTACGAATCTATTGCCGAAACCCTATTCATCACTCTCTACTTTTCCTGACGTCTGTTGGCTTGCCACTCCAGATATCCGTTAGCACAAATGAGGGAAGCCTTAGAGATGCCCCGACGACGGCAGAAATCTGATCTTGAATATTGCCTTAACCTCGTCTTGACCTTCTAACGAGAATGTCCGAGGATTGTTATGCGAGTATAGAAACATGGTGGATGTGAAGGAAAGACAACAGGTAGTGTATGTCTTAGTAGCATGTCGTACAAGGCGGCGAATAAGAGGTTGTACATCGGCTGGCAACCTTATCTTTAAAACAATTGCTACAGAAAACACTGCTTGTAAGGGCATGTCAATGCTCTGTGTAAGCTTCCTGTACAGAGGGTTTATCTCAGGAGCCGTTCAGGTTATTCAGTCAAAATCCCGGTCGATGACACTCGTTCAAATGCGCACGCCAGGGCTTGAACCTTGAACACCTGATCGCCAGAGCAACGTGGTAACCATTAAACCGGCGCGGCTCCCATCTAGATGCATTAGATTAATACAGAAAATTAAATAAACCCGTAAATGGAAATCAAGGCAGTCTTATTGTATAGCTATGGAACATGGAGAACAAGAAACAAGAAAACAACTAAAAATACATTGTAAATAGACGTGTTTACATACATTTTTATTTGCATATTTACGCGCATGTTTCAAAAGCGTGAATAAGTGTTCATGTAAGCACGCACACCCACACACACACACACACGTACATATATATATATATATATATATATATATATATATATATATATATATATATATATATATATATATATATATATATATATATATATATATATATATATATATATATATATATATATATATATATATATATATATATATATACTACTGGGGATGGCAAGGACCATGTTTCCCTAGGTGATGATGAACAGAACACATTTAGGAAGGTTGGTGTTAGCATTGCAAGGCTGTCCTTTTTTTCTAGAATCCCCATGGTAAGATTTAAAACCGAGAAACACACGGAGAACAGAACTGGAGAACAGAACTAGAGAACAGAACTGGAGAACAGAACTAGAGAACAGAACTAGAGAACAGAACTGGAGAACAGAACTAGAGAACAGAACTAGAGAACAGAACTAGAAAACAGAACTAGAGAACAGAACTAGAGAACAGAACTGGAGAACAGAACTAGAGAACAGAACTAGAGAACAGAACTAGAGAACAGAACTAGAAAACAGAACTAGAGAACAGAACTAGAGAACAGAACTAGAGAACAGAACTAGAGAACAGAACTAGAGAACAGAACTAGAAAACAGAACTAGAGAACAGAACTAGAGAACAGAACTGGAGAACAGAACTAGAGAACAGAACTAGAGAACAGAACTAGAAAACAGAACTAGAGAACAGAACTGGAGAACAGAACTAGAGAACAGAACTAGAGAACAGAACTAGAGAACAGAACTGGAGAACAGAACTGGAGAACAGAACTGGAGAACAGAACTAGAGAACAGAACTGGAGAACAGAACTGGAGAACAGAAATGAAAATGATGAAGAAGTCATGGAAAGACCTTGACCTGA
The DNA here is from genome assembly GCA_024509875.1 of Oreohelix idahoensis. Taxonomy (NCBI): domain Eukaryota; kingdom Metazoa; phylum Mollusca; class Gastropoda; order Stylommatophora; family Oreohelicidae; genus Oreohelix; species Oreohelix idahoensis. The sequence goes on from JAMPIV010016295.1 coordinate 88,846, forward strand.
TGGCACGTGACAGGAGGAATTAAGATGCGTTTGTTGAAGGCCTATGCTCCTTAGGGACCTGAAAATTATTGCTGATGAAATGGAAATGGTTGATATCACTCAGGTAACTCCCAGTGAGAGAACGGAACACTGTCTTATTAATGAGATATCGACAGACTGCTGCACTGACAGGTTAAGTAACGGTGCGTTCCGTTTAGGAATACGACATCGCTTAGTAAATGACATCTAGTTTCACATGTGAATATAGAAAAGCAGTTCTTACAATTTTATATGAATTTACATGGTATGACATAATTTTATATATATGTATATGTTGCACTGAGAGTCCTATTGGAGGAGATCTGGCCTCTCGCGACAAATGCACTTGGTTCGAGAGACGCTGGCGTCATGCTCTATTCTACTCAGCTGTAAATGATGCCAGACTAACCGGCACTGATTTTGAGTTAGGGAAGGTAAAGGCAGAGAAATAGGAAACTGGTCCCCCCACCTCTCAAAGTTGTACCTAGTAAAGTGAACGCTCTAATATTTCACTCCTCTACGGCATTACCTGCTAAGGGACTTTCTTTATCTTTTATATATTGCACTGCTGTGTTAAATCAACGGTATATTAAATAACTCGTATGTCGCGAAACGGGCAAGACACTCTGGAATAGCCACGTAAACTAGTGTCCTTATAACAAATTATGACATTCACACCAGTAATTCTACAATGACTTTATGATTAATGCCCCGAAAGGAAAAATTATTTTTGGGATTTGAACAACAACTACAAATGCATCTAATTATGGCAGTGGGAAATCATTATCTTTAGTAATTGGCGAGGAAATTATGTTTTTATCGGAAAAATCGCACAACAGCATGGAAATTCCTCGGAAGTTGAAAGCGGAAAAAGTGAACGCCGACGCAGACCCCAGAGAAACAAACGGTTAGATCTAGATTGCGTATGTAAAGTCCGCTCAGATTCAGCGTAATGACACATGCTTTTCGAAGCCACGTAGCCACAGCCTATAGTTGAGAAAAGCAAAGCTGACCTACATGTGAGCAGACTTGCATAAGTGATAGCTCAGATCCGTAATACTGTGTCTGAAGGGTTTTTATCCGAGAGTCACAACAAAAGCTTCTAATAAGAAGCATAACAGACTGCAGTGTGTGATTCAATTACCACCTCTGCTAAATTGCCGGAGTAGCATAGTGGCTACCTGTCTACGTGATTTAAGATGTCAACACATGATATTTGACGAGAAATGTCTGAAGTAAAAGGACCTTAATTAGAAGGGTAATCATTACTTTGAAGAAAAAAGATCCAGAAGTCACCAATTACTCGAAATGATGAACAACGACATTGAAATTTCGTTTTACTTGTGATTCGTGTAAATATCTATTACCAAACTTTTATTTTAATCAATAAATGTAAATATATATTTTATACATCGAAGTGGATGGATTTTGTTTAAATTCTAATTCTATTCGAAAATGTATTATTGTGTGGAAATTAAAAGAATTATTTAATATGTTATAGGATATGTCTAGCGAGATATTGACTTACGTCACAGCTTTCTTCTACTTCTACCATCTAGGACTGTGCAGTTTAACTACTTAAATTGCCCTGGCCCATTCCTTCTGTCCTGTGCCATCTGCTCAAAGTATTTCCATTTCTTCTTTATCCGTTTGATTTCTGTATCCAGTTCTCTTCATATTTCTATAGAGAAGACAGAGAAAGATCTTAATCGGATGGTACAGAACAGGAAGGCATAATGTACTTTTGTTGAAGGCCTTTGCTCCACGGGGGTCAAATGACGGTGATAACTGTAACGAAATGGACGACCTATTCACGGTCTTTGTTTCTCGCCAGCAGTAGCGGTACATTTGTGGTACTGATTTTTATTATGTGCTCTCAAGTATCGCACTTTCCTTTATTTCTTTCTTTCTTTATTTCGTCGTTATTTTTCTGCTAAGTAACAGATATTTGATTTTATCAATTCAATCGACACTCCTCTCTGTGATGTCACCGGTTTGTTACCCTGTCATCCTGGCTTGCGGTGAGCAACTGAGATAAGATAGTCGCCGGCGTGTTTAGATTGAACCGCTGATAAGACGACTTATTTGGTAATCCAGACGGGCAGACACGGAGTTTTGCGTACTCATACGACAGATAACGAGATTACTGTCTGTGTGACACATGTGGGCAAACAAGTGTGACATAACCGCTTCCGGGTTGACTTGTTATGACAACATTACTTTCTAATAAAGTAATAAGTATTACAGCTTACACATGATGTCATGTGAGTTCCCCGATCTGTCTGTAAGTTTGTACACAAGGGCATCGGACATCATATTACCATATATGGGAGACGTGACCTTTCCAAAATTTTTCCATGTTGCAAATATTTTGAAAGTACCACACCCGACCTGTTTGAATATGATTGGAGCGTTTATTTAACTCCATAACAAACGAAGGCGTGGGAAGGCAGGGAATATAGTCTGACCATTTCGCAGTTTTATTTCACTGTGAATTTCACGCTCGCCAAGACAACATCAGACCTCGCCAGAGTGAAGACTAGATTCATAATTCCTTTTTTTTAACCGGACCTTTTATTGGAAAACCAAATAAGACTTACAAAGCACTGTAAATTTCTATATTCTATTAAGGAACACCGGGACTAGGAAACTGACGAAAGACACGGAGTCAGAGGGAATAGAAGTTAAAATTAACGACCCCCAGTACACGTAAAAGAAGGCAGCTGCCAGTGCTTTTTTTAAAGTCCTCTGAGCTAAAACGTCTGTGAACCAAGATTGGCTTATGGTGGTACCAGCAGAAAGGACCCTCTCTGGGACAAGAAGGGACGAGTGGTTACGCTTTAAGACGGAAGACCAGCTTTGAAGAATCTCCTAGACTTTCCTGGGAAACACGCTTCACCCTACGAACCTTGACCAGAAACGAGTGAACGCAGTGTACAGAAAACCAACTCATCAGGAGGAGAAGGATCAGAATCTACACTGGCAGCTAAGTTAACCCATATGCTGCAACTTGAACCTCTTATCAAAAACCATCACCCGAGCGATGAAAACTTTATTTTGTAATTAACTATTATTCCTTTCTTTTAAACTGTTAAACTTAAAGTGATTATTAAATTTTGTTATTTGTAATTATTCCAATTTAAAATCGATTCAATCATTTTAAATGTACTACATGTATGTCTGTGTCGCGAGGGTTTTTGAGGAGATAGGACAGCTTGAATGGAATGGAAGAATACAGATAATAATGTCTTATTGATAGCTTCCGAGTTTGAAGAAACTACCTCTCCTCGGGAAATAGTGTATTAGAAATTTACTAAAAAAAGAGAATTCTGGTGACACTAAACAAGATATTTTCTGGACGATAAATTCTTCCTCAGGAATCCTACAAAAAGGACTGTGTAAAGCACATAAGGTTGAGAAAGAGATTTGGTGTCCAGCCACAATTAAAATATCCCGACCCAATAGAAGTTAATTGAATTATGGCTGAGCCCCCAGGGTGTAGATTTATATTTAAAACAAAATACAACCCAAATAAAGTTAACAAGAAAAATAACAACAGACTCGGTTATGTTAAATTGAATAAAAGGGTATAGAATCTTACATCTCTGAATTTACATATAAATATGAACAAAAAAGTGTAGCTCTACTGTTTAAAAAAAAACAACTAGTGTGGTCATCACTTGGACCAGAGATCTTTTCTATGGTAGCGTTGCTGGTAGGTATTATACTCAACTCTCCGAAGGCCTGTAGTAGCTGCGGAGATGATTTTGGTTCGGACTCTCTTGGTTTGGTCTGCCCCAGCAGGTTGGTCTTATAACAGTTAATGGGTTCAGAGGGTGTCAGAGTCTGCTTCCCTGGACTCAGTGCACATCACAGATAAGGATGGGGTAAGTCACCTCTGCTGAATGCCTCTTCTGTTTATGGGATGTGTGGGATGGTTACTGGGTGATAGGATAAGGTTGGGTAAGGGTAATCTTGGTACCATGGACTTGTACCCTGGACCTGGTTTAGGTATCTGGTAACCGCAACCTGGTTTAGTATCTGGTAACCGCAACCTGGGTTAGTATCTGGTAACCAGAACCTGGTTTAGTATCTTTGTAACCGCAACCTGGGTTAGTATCTGGTAACCGCAACCTGGTTTAGTATCTTTGTAACCGCAACCTGGGTGGACTGGAAACAATTGAAATCCCATTAGTGGTTTCAAGAGCAGTCATCTCCTAAGTCTGATGGCCGGTAAGCGTCCATCAGAAATTAAATTAACACAAGGTTAACTATCATTCTGTAACAATGTGTATTCTATTATTTATGAACTACCACTTCTTAACTGACATTATAGCGTATCTTGAGTTCTCAGTCTCTATCTGGCTGTCTGCTTATTTACAGCAGTGGTTTTCCCCATGTGGGCAATGAGTTTCACAAACTGTAAGGTAGGGGCTGGGGTCATCAAATGGTTGAGAACCACTGGTTCACCTAGTGCCCATAGAGCAGTGTCTTAATTTTAGGGTCTCTGTCAACAATGGTTTGAGAACCACCGGGTAATAGTTTCCTATGCTGCTTTAACTTGGTGGGGTGTCATTCCTGCCAAGGTCTGAGAACTGCTGACTTACATTTTGTCAGTCAAGTGGTAGATTCATTAAATAGCTAAATAATTGCAAGCATTCTTAAAGTCCTGGTCCCTGTTGAAAATGACAATCATATAACTGATAATAAAATAGTTCTTCAATCATACAACATGGTATATGCATAGGATTGCATTAAATACATGTAAAGAACCTTCCATAATGAAAAACACATTAATGTCCCTTATGTGACAAAGTGAGAAGAAGTGATTGAGACACTGTTATCAAGTTTGTAGTCTTGACAGAGAACACAGAAGTCTTATAAAAAATAGAAAATAGAAGAACCACTAATACACTTCTATTTTGCTTGGATCAATATGCAAATCTCAAAGTAACAACAATAATATACATCAATTATTTTAACCCTGTCTTATTTCTGCCAGGCTGTGAGATAAAGATCAGGAGTTAATTAGGTCTATGACCTCAGCAACTCATACATTAGTTTGAGTGATCTGTAAATATGCAAATAACAATTATTGTCACTGAAAATGGAAATGCATTTAAACTTTACAAAAAGTTACTGCAATAGCAAGCTGTTGATAAACATATGATTATTCATGTTATAAAATCAGCATTATTAGTTCTACTTACTTCGCTCAACGAATTCACTACAACTATTTCGCAACATGAAATGCCCACTTGGGCCCAGAGTCTGTCTGCTCCGAATGATGGTTACAAGAAGAATGCAGAAAATTCCCTCCAATATTCCAGGATCTGTTCCGGGCAGGGGTGGGTTGTGTGCAAATTCTGTTCTGGTCCCAGGGGTATAAAGTTACCTTCATTTCAACTCGCACTAGCGTCCATCGTTTCCGGCTGTTTTACATGCGTCCAGTTCGTGAACAACAAAGACGGTCGACTTCCTGTTCGAATCGTTGTACCGTGTTCCACCTTCGACTTTTGCTGGCGAAGTGAATAATTTATTACCTTGGACCGAGAATCCTGAGCTAGTAAAATACTGTTAAATCTAAGACTAGCGAGAGAGAGAGAGACTTTAGGTTTCTTGTCAAATGATAGGAGAAATTTGTAGAGGGAAAAAAAATAGACAGAAGAAAGAAGTCGGGGAGAGTCGTTTCACGACATAAGCCCCCTTTTGAAAGTTCGGCCAACGGCCAACTAAGTTCGAGCCGACTCTTCTCTTATGTCGGACACTACATTCATGTATCGTATCCTCCATTCCTTCAATCCAAATATTTCCTATTTTTCCTCTGTCAAACGGTATGCCTGTAATCCACACCTGGCTATCCGTTTCCTCTTCAATAAGTAGTTGAGGTGGGTTGAGCAAGCCTGCTCGCAAAAATATCCCTTTCTTCTTTTCCTCCTTATAGATCCTCCATTGAAGCTTGCCTCCTGGCAAAGAGCTTGCCCTAAAGCCTACACTCTGCTTACAATTGGATCTATAGCAAATAGTTTTGCGTGATGAGGTTGCCAGCCTCATACACAACCTTATTTTAGTCATATTGCTTGACCTGCCTAAGGACACATACCTATCTCCCCAGGTATGAGAGCGTGTATGTTCTTCTATCACTGTTTCTCCAGTGACAGAGAAAGATAAGTCTATCATTTGTTCCTGCCCACCAGGTACCAAGGAAATTTGGACCCGCTTCACTTTCTGATCCCAGAGAGTGGGTGAGGTTATTGGAACTGACTGAAGACTAAGTGCTTGAGGATCATGTTCCTCTTTAGCCCTTTCTCCCGTGTTAAAGGAAGATATTCCTGAAACATGTTCCATCCCACCAGGTACCAAGGAAATTTGGACCGGCTTCACTTTCTGATCCCAGAGAGTAGGTGAGGTTATCGGAACTGAGTGAAGTCTTAGTGCTTGAGGGTCCTGTTCCTCTACAGCCGCTTCTCCCATGTTAAAGGAAGGTATTTCTGAAACATGTTTCATCCCACCAGGTACCAAGGAAATTTGGACCGGCTTCACTTTCTGCACGCAGATAGTGGGTGAGACTATCAAAACTTGTTCAGAATTAAGTGCACTGGGGTGGTCAATCCCTTTGCACTCTTCCAACTTTTCAGTGAAAATGTTGGAAGATGAGTTAGGCATTGGAGTCTCCATAGCCTGTTCAGTCACGCCGTCTCTGGGTCGTGCTGAGTCTCCTAAGATGATATATTTCCCTCCTTGAGGTATGGGTGTTACGGTATATGATATTAACGCCGTCTGCTAAAGGTTATCAGACGTGCAATTGTAAAGGTTAAGGCATTTAATATATTGCGATAGATGTTTCAATTATTGAACGCTCCATACACGATCGATTATGACGTGTATAGCGTTGTTTGGGTCACAGTCGGTAACTAAGAAACGCTACCCTTTGTTACTTGACCGCCAAGCTGAATAGCTGCGTTTTTCTAACCTTCCAATTCAATGGCATGATATAGCCATTTTTATGTGCATTTTTGATGGATCAGGGTCAGTCCTAGAACTCTATATGAGAGGGAAATTTATGGAGGTTAGTATTTAACTAGAATTCTCAGAAGGAGAAGAATAATCGTCAAATTCATATGAAATATTCAGACTCGCAGTCTCACTGTCGGCAGGTAGCCATGTCTAGCTGCGCGTGCATATAGCTGTGATGTTCTGACGACAATACTGCATTGTATCCTTAAACGGACATTGACACGTAAACCAGCAGTCTCCGTTATTGATTAATTTATGCATGACTTATATGGACTTATGCTCTACTCCTATTTGAAATGATCATCCTGTGTGTACAACTGTGAATTAAATGTATGGACTCAATGAAATGACTTATCAAATCAATCGTATTCCAAGGTTCAAGTATTGTTCGGAATCTTCCACCCCCGCATTCGCTTAATCTTCCATCGAAGGCACGATGCACTATCACTGAATAAAAAAACTAACATATCAAAGAAAAAACAATGGCCAGAAATTTATAATTGTTTTATTCATATCACATGGAACATTGTTCAGAGCAAGCCACCATGCAACAATGGGGTAAATTCGTTCATCTAATATTGCGGCCTTTACTTTGCCGTTTACAAAGTTCGACCTAACTTCTACATAAGCTAAAGGCAAAATCATCCTTCTGTTGATTATCATGGGTGCTGTTACCTCAACATCCTCTTCGGTGACTTGATCAAGGTCGATGACAGAGGCTGAGACAAGGGCATCACACCCAAGACCTTGATAATACAAACAGGTGATTTCTTCTCCATTTACTGTGGCAGTCTCCACATTTTGAGAATCCCTGTATCCATTCCGGGCTTTCGTCAAGTTCCCATCCATGGTAGGGACCTTAGCTTTGTAAGAAGTCTGTGGGATTGGGTCTCGACGCATACAGTCTAACTGATGTAAGTTGGCCGACAGGTGATGTTCAAGAACATCCCTTCCCTTCCCATAGGGTTGCGTAATCCTTTTCCGTTGAGTGATCCTATTTGGTTGAGCGATCCTATTTACCAGGTTGTTGGTGCGGTTGTTTTCAGTATGCCTGTTGTGAGTTTTTGCTGAGGATGAGGAAGGTCTCTTCAGATTATTAGCACCGCTGTGCTTAATCTTGTTTTCAAGATGGTCTAGATGTCTCCGTTTAGATATCCTAGCCTCTGCTCTGTCTGAGCCGGAATTCTGAGACATAGTCGTGGCTTCATGTGGTGCAGTTATATTTACCACTGAAGATGGTGATGCAACTGGCAAAGGAGTGGCATGATGAGTATTCCTAGATTCAAGTTTATTCCTGGATTCCATTTTTGTAGGTTGAAACTGAGTTTTCATTTCTTCCTTACACTGGAGGGATTTTTCTTGTCTTTGTCTCTCATGTTCCACATTCTCTTCCATGTATTTTGCTCTCCATTTCTTCCTTTCTGCTTCTCTCATCCTGCATTTTTCCATCTTTTGTGAAACAAAAGTATCCAGTTCTTCTCCGGAGAGTTCACACTGAATGGCTAACTCTGTCCAGAATGTTCTCCACTCATTCAACTCTACAGATTCTTCCATTATATCCGTAGTGGTTCGTTGAGCGAGTATGAGATCTCTAACTCACAAACAATAATTAAGGCAAAAATACTTTCTATAGTCTTAACTATACTAAAGTATTACAAAACCATATATTAAATCAAACTAGCATTTATAACCATCAAATTAAAAATTAGTTAACAATAGGTAACTAATTTCCAGCAGTACCACCAAGAAGAGTTCTCATAACACAACTTAAAATCTGTGTTTCTTGCAAAAATTTATATGTATTTTAGTCTAGGGTAATTTATATGTCCCCTCTTTAATCTAATCCTAGACTTGGACACCAATAAGTGACAAGTACCTACAGCAGTAGTGGTCTAGGAAAGATAAAGAGTTTTCATATCTCAGACAAGTGTCTAAATATGAAATAAGAGTTTATCCCGGACACGAGCGTCCCAGTTGTCGCGAGATGTTTTGAGGAGATAGGACAGCTTGAATGGAATGGAAGAATACAGATAATAATGTCTTATTGATAGCTTCCGAGTTTGAAGAAACTACCTCTCCTCGGGAAATAGTGTACTAGAAATTTACTAAAAAAAGAGAATTCTGGTGACACTAAACAAGATATTTTCTGGACGATAAATTCTTCCTCAGGAATCCTACAAAAAGGACTGTGTAAAGCACATAAGGTTGAGAAAGAGATTTGGTGTCCAGCCACAATTAAAATATCCCGACCCAATAGAAGTTAATTGAATTATGGCTGAGCCCCCAGGGTGTAGATTTATATTTAAAACAAAATACAACCCAAATAAAGTTAACAAGAAAAATAACAACAGACTCGGTTATGTTAAATTGAATAAAAGGGTATAGAATCTTACATCTCTGAATTTACATATAAATATGAACAAAAAAGTGTAGCTCTACTGTTTAAAAAAAAACAACTAGTGTGGTCATCACTTGGACCAGAGATCTTTTCTATGGTAGCGTTGCTGGTAGGTATTATACTCAACTCTCCGAAGGCCTGTAGTAGTTGCGGAGATGATTTTGGTTCGGACTCTCTTGGTTTGGTCTGCCCCAGCAGGTTGGTCTTATAACAGTTAATGGGTTCAGAGGGTGTCAGAGTCTGCTTCCCTGGACTCAGTGCACATCACAGATAAGGATGGGGTAAGTCACCTCTGCTGAATGCCTCTTCTGTTTATGGGATGTGTGGGATGGTTACTGGGTGATAGGATAAGGTTGGGTAAGGGTAATCTTGGTACCATGGACTTGTACCCTGGACCTGGTTTAGGTATCTGGTAACCGCAACCTGGTTTAGTATCTGGTAACCGCAACCTGGGTTAGTATCTGGTAACCACAACCTGGTTTAGTATCTTTGTAACCGCAACCTGGGTTAGTATCTGGTAACCGCAACCTGGTTTAGTATCTTTGTAACCGCAACCTGGGTGGACTGGAAACAAGTGAAATCCCATTAGTGGTTTCAAGAGCAGTCATCTCCTAAGTCTGATGGCCGGTAAGCGTCCATCAGAAATTAAATTAACACAAGGTTAACTATCATTCTGTAACAATGTGTATTCTATTATTTATGAACTACCACTTCTTAACTGACATTATAGCGTATCTTGAGTTCTCAGTCTCTATCTGGCTGTCTGCTTATTTACAGCAGTGGTTTTCCCCATGTGGGCAATGAGTTTCACAAACTGTAAGGTAGGGGCTGGGGTCATCAAATGGTTGAGAACCACTGGTTCACCTAGTGCCCATAGAGCAGTGTCTTAATTTTGGGGTCTCTGTCAACAATGGTTTGAGAACCACCGGGTAATAGTTTCCTATGCTGCTTTAACTTGGTGGGGTGTCATTCCTGCCAAGGTCTGAGAACTGCTGACTTACATTTTGTCAGTCAAGTGGTAGATTCATTAAATAGCTAAATAATTGCAAGCATTCTTAAAGTCCTGGTCCCTGTTGAAAATGACAATCATATAACTGATAATAAAATAGTTCTTCAATCATACAACATGGTATATGCATAGGATTGCATTAAATACATGTAAAGAACCTTCCATAATGAAAAACACATTAATGTCCCTTATGTGACAAAGTGAGAAGAAGTGATTGAGACACTGTTATCAAGTTTGTAGTCTTGACAGAGAACACAGAAGTCTTATAAGAAATAGAAAATAGAAGAACCACTAATACACTTCTATTTTGCTTGGATCAATATGCAAATCTCAAAGTAACAACAATAATATACATCAATTATTTTAACCCTGTCTTATTTCTGCCAGGCTGTGAGATAAAGATCAGGAGTTAATTAGGTCTATGACCTCAGCAACTCATACATTAGTTTGAGTGATCTGTAAATATGCAAATAACAATTATTGTCACTGAAAATGGAAATGCATTTAAACTTTACAAAAAGTTACTGCAATAGCAAGCTGTTGATAAACATATGATTATTCATGTTATAAAATCAGCATTATTAGTTCTACTTACTTCGCTCAACGAATTCACTACAACTATTTCGCAACATGAAATGCCCACTTGGGCCCAGAGTCTGTCTGCTCCGAATGATGGTTACAAGAAGAATGCAGAAAATTCCCTCCAATATTCCAGGATCTGTTCCGGGCAGGGGTGGGTTGTGTGCAAATTCTGTTCTGGTCCCAGGGGTATAAAGTTACCTTCATTTCAACTCGCACTAGCGTCCATCGTTTCCGGCTGTTTTACATGCGTCCAGTTCGTGAACAACAAAGACGGTCGACTTCCTGTTCGAATCGTTGTACCGTGTTCCACCTTCGACTTTTGCTGGCGAAGTGAATAATTTATTACCTTGGACCGAGAATCCTGAGCTAGTAAAATACTGTTAAATCTAAGACTAGCGAGAGAGAGAGAGACTTTAGGTTTCTTGTCAAATGATAGGAGAAATTTGTAGAGGGAAAAAAAATAGACAGAAGAAAGAAGTCGGGGAGAGTCGTTTCACGACAGTCTGTTATGGTTAAAATTCATAACAATTGTGCCTATTATAGGTTTAGCTCAGCAGGGCTCTTTGTTTGTTTATTTTATACGGGTCACTGATAAAGACAGGTGAGTGACGTTAAGCCGATATGCTTGGCTGGCTCACGTGAAACTAGAGAAGCAGAAGTGCGGGGAGATTTGAGTGTGTATCATGGCGAGTGGATGTAATGTGTTTGAGCTCCTGATTGTTAAATTGTTTAAAAATGGAGTTCTGTTATCACTAATACACAAGGATCTTTGGTGAGATGTATCTAGTCATCTAGTTATCTGTATGGACAAGAAGTATAATTGCTCAGTGTCTAGTGTGAAGAGATAAAATAACATATTGAGAACTAAAGGACAGCGTTCCTGACATGGACTGACTGCCTACGGTATTTCGTCTACTGCATATTATCTGCCATTATATGTTGGCATGAACTGTTTTCGATGTGGAGCTGCATGCAGTACTAAATAAATTGTATATCGTCCATTTCGTCCATTGTGACTCAAATCATTCTGAGTGGTGTGGTTGCGGTGTCTAAGAGATTTGCTATTCTAGACGTTATCTTGGCAACAGGAACCATCCTGTTATTGCATATTAACATTAACATCAAAACGACACGTAACAATGTCTCAGTCAAAGTTACTAAACACACACTCTAAACAGAGCTATATTATAATAATAATTCCATTGATTAACTCAGCGGTGGGGGCTTAACGAGCTAGAATAAACTATTGCTTAAATTCTTCTAACAAGTTGTCGGCAGATTACAGAATTAACGTACTCAGCAACAGCCAGCATTGTTTTCGCTTATCTGAATATCTTGTGAAGACTCCCATGTGATAGAAGCTTTACTACTCTTCTATCTACATTTCTGCCAAGAGTAATCTTGTGTAAAGATAGACTCCATTGAAGCCTATAATAGATACTCTTTAGTATTAGCCACTGTTGGACCACTACTGCAAAGCAGGGGAGGCAATACCATCACAAGAACAAAAGGGTGGCAAGCGCTGGAATAAACAGTATATACGTTCACATTCGCGCGTATCACTGCTATACAAAATAACACTGTTATCAGGGCGGATTATCCATTAGGCTAAGTAGGCTGAAGCCTAGGGGCCCGGAGCTTTTGCGGGCCGTGTATAAGTTTAAAAACAAAAAGAAAAAATGAACAGATTTTTCAATAAAATATGTTTCTTGTGTTTACCTTAATATTAATAAAAAATAATACGTCTGTGATTATAAACATTAATAAAAAATAATTACTAATGAAAGAAGTAAGCAATGCTAACAAACTAACATACCAGTCTATTATTAATACTAGTATATACCATAACCATGGTAACAAACTAACATACCAGTCTATTATTAATACTAGTATATACCATAACCATGGTAACAAACTAACAACTTTTTCTTCTTCTTCTTTGATCCTTAGCAGCCGACCGTCAATGCAGTCAGTGGCCATCACGCCTAGTGGCGTTTTGTAGGACAACAACAAATTGGTTCCACTTTGCTCGGTCGGTGGCCATCCTTCGTACAGTGCCCCAACTCTGGTTCATTCTTTGCATCTCAGCCTCCACAGTCCTCCGCCAAGTTATTTTTGGTCGGCCTCTCTTTCGTTTTCCTTCAGGGGTCCATAGCATAGCTGTTCTTGTGATGGCATCGGGGTCTCTTCTGAGGACATGGCCAACCCAGCTCCAGCGTCTGCCAGCTATGATGGTGTAACAAACTAACAATGAAGTTACGGAAACAACAAACTAACATACCAGTCTATTAATAATACTAGTATATACCATAACCATGGTAACAAACTAACATACCAGTCTATTAATAATACTAGTATATACCATAAACATGGTAACAAACTAACATACCAGTCTATTAATAATACTAGTATATACCATAACCATGGTAACAAACTAACATACCAGTCTATTAATAATACTAGTATATACCATAACCACGCTAAGGGGCTTGAAAAAAACACATATTAAAATTATTGTCTATTAGGTGAAATGGGGTGGGGGTGGTGGAGGAGGGTGTGAGCCCAAACACCATAAAGCCTAGAGGCCCGTCTTGGCTTAATCCGGCCTGACAGTTATCATAAATCACCTGTATCTCCCATTAGAAGAAGCGCCATGCTACAATTGGAAGCTTTGTTACTGCTCCGAGAAAGGGAAGTAACGAACGAACAAGCGACCGAAATCGTTATTTCGTCAGGGTAAAGAAATAGGCATTATTGTCTCTCTACATTTCTGCCCTGAAATAATACAATTCTCAAAGTGTTACAGATTAAAATATTTTTAACTTCAGTAATAAGTAATTAATATTTTCATCGCATTCAGTAATTAAGGACATATACGTACATTCACACACATTCTTGCACATAGAGCTGGAGATGCAAGAGAAGGGGGGAAGGGGGGGGGGCAGTGAGGAAGAGAGCCGGAAGCTGAGGTCTAGTATAAATGAAGTCTCTAACACTTCATTCCTCTTCAGCACAACCTGCTTTAAGACTACTTTAACGTTTTTTAAAATGCAGATGACCTGGTTTCATGGTTTTCCCCCATTTACCGAAGACAGAAAAGATTCAAACATGAACATTTTACTTCTTCGCTAATTCTATCCTTTTCTAATAGTAATATTAAAACATGTGGTTTTTTTCACCACTCAGAAGATGTTTTTATTTTATATTCGCTAATCGGTTAGACAAAAAAATTTAATGAAATAAAAATCCTTACAAATCTGCTGTTTCAATCTGTTCCAGACAGTAACAATGGATTTTTGGGTCGATGTTTCTATTGTTGAAAAACTGCGAATTATCATAACTGACTAATATTTGTTCCACTTTCTTCGATGATTGTTAGAAATATATATTTTTTTTCCTACACTGTGTTGTATACGACAGTTATCTATACAGTGTTTGCTTGCTGATTTTCATCATCGTTATTACCAACATCGGTCATCATCATCAGTCATCATCATCATCAGTCATAATCATCATCAGTCGTCATCATTAGTCATCATCATCATCAGTCATCATCATCATCACCAGTCATCGTCGTCATTAGTTATCATCAACATCAGTCATCATGATCATCAGTCATCATCATCAGTCATCATCATAAGTCATCATCAACATAATCATCATTATTACCAACATCAGTCATCATCACCAGTCATCATCATCATCAGTCATCATCAACATAATCATCATCATTACCAACATCAGACATCATCACCAGTCATCATCATCATTAGTTATCATCAACATCAGTTATTGCCATCATCATCGTCATAAGTCATCATCATCAGTCATCATTATCATCCTTCAGTTTCACACGGAGCATAAATGTCCAACAAATTCATTCCCCTAAATCAGGGTTTCTCATCTGGGGTTCCACAGAACCCTAGGGTTCCGCGACGAATCGTGGTTGGAAAATAATTTTTAAACGTTTTTTTTTTTAACTTTGGCGCGACGGACGATGTTAGAGCTCGCAGTGATGGCCAGTGACCGAGCAGCCCCGTATGGCTGTGCGCAATAGGGCCGTGTTCACTTTTGCACATACTTTATTTCATTAGCATCTTGTAGAGTAGAAATTTCTAATGAACCTTTTAGGCTTACTTGGATAAAGTAAAAAATAATCAAGTAGGAAATTGTGACAAAACGTCTGTACATGTTCTTTTGGTGGCTCTCTCACCTTCAAACACTCCGGCAGTATCCTTTTTCTTCTTAATTTTTTTCTCTCCGATCGCTTATTATTTGGCCATTTTTTGCTCTCTCATTCATTATTTTGCTCTATGTTGCATAAGTAGAGTGAAGTCTCTAACACTCTACTCCCCTACGGACGGATCTGCTTTACACGCAGAATTGTTTAAGTTCCGCAAGGTAAATGCGATAACACCAGGTAATTCCGGCCATACACTTATCTATTCTCTCAGTCTAACCACCCTTTGAAACGAGTCGGTCCAACATTTGACCCCAGGTGAAAAGCTGATGATGGTGTTTACACAAGACGGTAAATCGCCCGATCGATGAAAAGAACCAGATTGTTTGTCTGGGGTTGCCGACGACCGCGTCTGTTTGTCTGGCAGATTTCACAGGTGGTAGATGCGTTTATCGCCTTTGCGGGACCATCCCTGGTGATTATTAAAGATAATCTGTCTGGGTAGACATCTTGGCGGAAGAAATTACGCCAGGCAAACATGTTCACACATTTGTTTGTGAGAGTGCACAAGATGTCACCGGAAATATTACGTCTTATTATAAAGAGGTCGCGCGTGGGAATATTAAATTTAATATTTTAAACATGCGGGGGGGGGGGGGGGGGGGGGGGGGGGGAATTATGAATTTAAACACCCCAACACAAATAGTGCGAAAAGAGCTTACGATTAAATTGAAGTCAGAGCCGGAATATACTATGAATATCATTGGAAAGTTTGCCGGGAAGTACAATCTGTGATGTGAACTGGAAACTGAAAATAAAACTGAAAACAACAGCTCAAACAATCTCCATAAAAAGCGAATTCAGACTGATCGAAGTATTTGGGAAAACCTTAAAAAGTAAGCCCACCTTTATAAATACAGAGACTGGAAACCTAGGAATTGGATCATCAGTTTCAACAGAAATAATATCCCAGACCAAGTAATTCATAGAACACCGTCATAAGAGGAATTTCTCAGACGAAATTGATTCGAGAGCACATGCAACGAAATTGCTCGTGTCCATCCGAAACCTGTGCGAGGAAATTGTGTATAACCCAATTTGGGGTAAGTTGTGAACATTTCTTTTACAAATGTGAATTAACATGTTTTCTTGCAAAGTGGTTATAAATGATGCTGGCAACCTCAACATACGAAAATAGTATATTCATAAACCACTACAGCAGACGCTGGTGATGGTTTTTGGCTAGTCGTGCGGAAAATCTGACAGCAGAGCTGACCCCAGACTCTGACTGGAGCAGTGATGAGTGATGATTACATCACATGTGCCTCAAGTGTAGCATATCATTTTGTGAGATATACAAGTGTATGTAACTTGTTAATGTTAGTTCAGGCAAAATCATTATTTACGCTGTCCAGGCACATTTTCCCAGTTAATACCCAAAGGAATAGTTGTGATTTCTATTCATCTTTCCTGAGTTACACTGTGTATACTCAAGAATTTAATTCTTCTAAGAGATTAACATTGGTTGGTGGACAGCCGGAGGATGCGCCTGTTCAGCTTTCAACTCAGTGTGCTTAGCAGAGGCATTCATCTTTCTATTTTTTCTAAAAGTACGTGGTTACAAGCATCAGACGGTTTGAAGTACTAACGTTACGACGCCGCTAGTATGTGGAGAAGTGCACTCATCACCAAAAAGAAGTGACGGGAACAACGGCGACAGGACTCACCTAGAGTTAGGTTTTCGTGTAAAATATGCGAAAACAACGGACTTTGATAAATGCTCACCTACGTCTCCGTGACGAAAACATGTATTTACTGCACAATTTCACCAATCTTTCCATATTTATTTTAAATGTTAAGGACTAATTAATTATTAATATTGTTACATGTTGTTTTGAAATTGAACAATCATAGTCGCTCCAGTTTTTTTTATATGTATGAAAGCAAACGTATGAGCCAGAATATTTAATATATCGATATATTTAAATACCTACACATATATTTACCTCTAAATAGAGCTATACCATTATAAGAGGAATTCGCTGAATTAACTCAGCTGAGGGCTTGAACGGGCTAAAAACCATTGCTTAAATCTTTCACAAAAGGCAACGGACATATACAAGTTAACCATTGCTCAGCGCCATGCCGCATGTTCTTGACTTATGAATTATCTTGTGAAAGCTCCCTTCGGATAGAAGCGTCATTACATTATTTCAAGGGTTCCTCCAGGATGAAAAGGTTGAGAAAGGTTGTTCTTGATTGTCAACGTTGCGGCCACAAGCTCTTCGTCAGGCATTGGAAAGAAAGCGAGAGTTGCGTGAGAACCATGAGGAAATAAAATAAAATAAAATGGTTATCAATCGTTAATTCCGCTCTGCTAGTCAAGGATTATTAATGAATACGCAAAATGACTATCGTATCCGTGTTAATGTGGTGCCCTTTCTTTCCTTTCCCTGACGAAGGCCTTCTGAGCATAACGTAAGCAATCTTCTTTGTCTTTTGTCCTAGTAAGACGAGGGTCGGACTGGCTAAGAGTTATGGCGTCCGCCTCGAATTCTAGAGGTACCGGGTTCGATTCCCAGTAGAGGGAATATAATTCATGGAAACATTTTTTCAGAACCAGTGGTCCTAATCATGTCATACTCCCCCCCCCCCCCCCCACCCTCCTCCCCCGGTCTCATGGATAGTGAGATCGGATGCCTTGCCTTCTCGGTTAAGGGCTAAAAAATAGGAGGTTCCGTGCGCACGTTAAAAGTCCCACGGTAGTTGGAAATCGTAAAGAGTAGGCCATATGGCCGCTACCCAGGCAAAATTTAAAAATTAGAAACCTACCTACCAAATATATTTATAGAATGTGTGATTCCAATATACACACACTGGGATTCTCGCCGATGCTACGGAGTTCGTGCACTGTGCTGAGATCCCCCTTGTGTGATCTAAGGGAGAAGATCGGAGCACTAATGGAGTTGTCCGTGTGCAATGAAGAAAGTCCTTCAAACCAAACCAAACTTAGTAAGACGCATTACCTTTTTTTCATCGTATAATAAAACCGATGCTTCACCTCGTCTTATTGCAGCCTTCCTTATCTTCTTAAACCAGTAACGTAAAATGCAGTTGGATACTTGACGTAAAGTACCACCAGTATAACAACTAATTGTATTATAAACGCTGCTCAGGCTTCAAACTTAGCTTCCTAATGTTCAGCCAGGTTTCGACTCAGGCAAAACGTGAACTCACTCACCATTGGCGTTTGTTCACAGTCCGCCGGTCGATTCAATTGCAGCGGCACCCGTGTCTGTTTATCTCTGTCGCGCATTCTATGGGTAGGCCAGTGGAGGTCTGGGAACCGAGTTTCAACTCGCGGGCGACTTTTAGTGTTCCCACATTGTCCATGGAGTAACAGACGGAGATTTCTTGCCAATCTAACGTTGTTAATGTAATCAGCTGATCGTTTCAATGTCGGATATAGACTGTTGTTAAATTCCGGTTTCCCGCCACAGTTGGCGAGAGTCACCTGGTGGTAAGTTTTATGATATATTTTATTCGTTGTTTTTTTTTGTTTCTTTCTGTAACTGTTTAATGTTTGTCTTTTATAAACTACCAAACACCGGTTATTTATTCTTTGTTTGCAGACAACAAAGGCTGCAAGGGAATTCTTTGTTCGTGTCGTTTATGACTTCTTAGTTCCTTATTTTTTTCTCTGTAAGTTTTATACCTTTAACTTGCTCGCTCATTTTATTATGGCTGTGCCTTCACAGATCTTTCTGTCCTGTTTAATTGTGGTGTCTTTAATGATTTATGTGTTCAGTTCTGTGCGTCTTAATGTTTAAATGTTCAATTCTATCTTATTTTACCTGTTTCTGTCGTGGCTATTCTTGCATATAGACTTAATTTTTTTATATGTAAGTATATTTGCTTTTCTGTTTACGTTTGTCTTTAACTACAGGTTTAATTTTTTATTCGATGAATTCTTTTTCAACAATTCACTTTTCTGCTCTTTCTTTCTCTGTTGGTTTGTTTCTGTTCTGCTAAACTTTTATATATTGTAACTTGCTGTTTTTGTGGACGTCTCTTGCCTTTTAGCGTTTTATCTTAAACTCACTCCTCCGGTTCTCTCTCTCTCTCTCTCTCTCTCTCTCTCTCTCTCTCTCTCTCTCTCTCTCTCTCTCTCTCTCTCTCTCTCTCTCTCTCTCTCTCTCTCTCTCTCTCTCTCAGTAAGTGCATGTGAGAATGAAAGGATTCAATATGCAAGATGAAAGAGATGAAGGAAGGGCAGAATGTTAGAGGGGTCTTCGTGCCCAGTTCTTAACCCTATGAAAATAGTGTTCGTTCTCTCTCTCTCTCTTTCTCTCTCTCTCTCTCTCTCTCTCTCTCTCTCTCTCTCTCTCTCTCTCTCTCTCTCTCTCTCTCTCTCTCTCTCTCTTCCTGTTTCTATCTCCTCCCAAAACGCCTCATATAACTATCTTCCCGTATGATTTATGAATTGTGTCATTCTGTTTGTCACGCACCATTTACTCCTATACCGGGTCCAGATTCTAATGTTCCTGCGCGCTTTCTGGAATGTCAGAATTATGAATAATGGAGCTGCAGAGAAAAACGAGAACGCTTCCAGAACGAATTATGATGGCTGCTTCATTTTGCTGGTTATTGTTTGACACAATAACGGAATGATAACAAAAAAAGCTTATCCTAATGTTATGGCAATCATTCACCGAGGGTTGTTATTTACGTTAAACTGATGAGATTTTAAGAACATTATTAAAACTACTTGTCCGGGAGTTGTCCCCCGGGGGGGTCTCTGAAGAGACAAAGAAAGAATAGAACAACGCCCCTCTCAGGCATGTCGTAGAAGGCCACCAATATGACGTTGTGTATGGTGCTGGCAACCTTATCATATAAAACTACTTACCACAGAAACCACCGCTGCAGTTTCATGTAGCTGGTGCAGGGCTTCCTGCAAGATGACTAGCTACAGTGGTGGCTCCATGCACTGTAAGGAGAGCAAAGGAAAATGATGATGATCATGGCGATTATTTCCGATTGGTAGAATGGTTAGAGTACTGGTCTCTCGCGGCAAACGTACTGGGTTCGAAACACCGTGGCGTCATGCTTCGGCTGTAAACGGGAACTTGACTCAGATCCTGAGTTACGGAATTCAAAGACAACAAGGAATAGAACTGGTGACCTCAACTCTCGAACCTGGACCTAGTTTAGCGAAGTCTCTTTCACTTCATTCCCCTACGGCAGTAAATGTTATATGACAACCTTTACCTTTACATTACTACACATCTGCCTCTTAGACTTCTCCGTGGCAAAGAACCAGATCTACTTCTGACGTATTCGCGTTGTGGTAATTTATCGGGCTCCATTCTCATGAGATGGCCAAACCACATGATTTTCTGTCTCTCTGTATAATTGAAGCAGGATGCTGTTCCTACAATTTTTGTTTGACGTCATCATTTCTCATTCTGTCTCAGAGAACGTTGTCATTAACTTGTTTTAACAAATAACGGGAGATTTAGAAATGTAAGCTAGTTTTGGTAGGCTAAATTTTATTCGACACGGGTTGATACACACTGGGTGTGAGTGGGGGCATAGACAGAATAGAGCTGTTGCTGTTCCAGGTGTGTCTAGATATTAAAAGTAAATTTATTTTTTTTAAATCGTACTCCCGCTATTACTCGAGGCGAAATCTCTGGTTAATATGTCTAACCTGAGACTGATTTTACGAGAGTATCCCTTTTTCCCCTGTACAATGATAGGTGTCCTCTCGCCATTCAGGCAGATACTCGCCGATTTCGGAGGTACCCATTAGAGCTGGGTCGGCTGAGGAGCCGTTCAGGTTATTCCAGTCCCTGGTCGACGACACTCCTTCAAATGTCTTCGCCAAGGCTCGAATTATTCCAATCCCAGTCCCGGTCAACGACACTCCTTAAAATAATCTCGCCAGGGCTCGAACCTGGATCACCCGATCGCCAGCGAAGTGTGGTAACCATTACACCAGCGCGGCTCCCGAAAGTAATTTAAGGTTGTGAATCGAGTTTTGCAACGTCATCATGTAAAACAAATTGCTACAGACACCACAACAACAAGAATAAATGAAGTGCTGAAGTGTAGAACAAGGTTTGTTAAACCTTTCTGTGTCATGGTCTCCTATGGTTGCCCTATGAAGGTTATGGACCCCGTTTATTGTCCAATGAAGGCTTTGGATCACTTCTTGCAACAAATGTACATAACAGCATAATTTTTTTTTTTAATCTTAGATTTTAAATGTTAGATCTGTGGACCACAGGTTGAGAAACCCTGGTGTAAACTTTCAACAAGAGGCCTTCTGCAATGGTTATTCCCGTGCTTCTTATGGAGCGAAACTAAGAAAAAGAACTGCTTCTTTTTACCCGTGTAATAAAAGTGTTCACTTAATAAAGAGATACTTGTATGGTTAAATGTAATGAATTTCTGGTACTATAAATGTAATGAATTTCTGGTACTATAAATGTAAGTAATATAAGAAATTAAAAAAAACAGTCCTCAGTGTTACATCGGGGTTTTCTGTCTTGTTGGGTTTTGGTTTAGTTCTTATAGTGTCAAGTATTATAAACGTGCATGCATCATGCTGACAGCACGAATGGACACGGGTATGGTCATCACAGGACATCACTGGCCTAAGAACACAAGACATCTTGTAGAGGGTCCACGATAACTTCGTTTGACATTTATTTAATTCAGGAACATTGGCATGGTTGGAGAATCGTGAGTGAGGTCTCCGCAAAAATACATATGCATGGTCAATCCATAGACAAGGCATTCATAGTAGTCAGTCATCAATACATCTCGTCTCAATTATTCAGTTCTGGCCGCTGTACTAGAGGAGCGTGCAGGTCGACGACACCCAAGTAATGTGGACCAGACAACGGGAATATAAAATTACTCGAGTTATACTTCTCTATGAGGTGGAACTTCTGTATAAGTTCAGGACCATCTTAGAAAACATAGTGGCGGCCTTCGAAATTAGTTTATGCCACTTAAATATATAATATTCCCCCACATTTCTGCTGGGAGCTCGAAAAACACGTCTTACTAGGACGACTTGAAGTAGCGAAAGGCCACGAATATGAGCCGTTAGAATAAATTAGCGCAAACGCGTTACGTCATTGACAACTGGTGACGTATTAAATATGCAGCGTTCAATATGTTAAAAACCATGCAAAAACATGAGTTACCACAAAGAGACACATTTCCTCAATAGTAATGGCTATAAGCCTATGTGTGGCAACAATACATAACTTATTAACATTTGTTCTTTAACACTCAGTCAGTCAAAACCCTTCAGCCTCACGTAAAGCATAGGTCAACAATAGCGATATCCAAGCCTTCATGTCTTGTGCCATTCGCTGAAGGTCTTTCTTTGTCTTCTTTATATCTTTCATGTTTATATCTTTCATGTTTATATCTTTCATGTTTATATCTTTCATGTTTATATCTTTCATGTTTATCTTTAGTTCTCTTCTCCATGCGTTTTTTTGGGTCTGCCTCTACCTCTCTTGCCATTGGCGTTCCAGAACAGGGACTGCCTTGTAATGTTGTTAACAGGTTCCCTCAATGTGCGTCATACCCATCGTCAGCATCTTTGTTCTCATCTCTTGTTCCGCTGGCATTTGGCTGGTTATTGTCATCAGCTCCACATTGGAGATCCTGTCATTAGTTCTTCATTGGAGATCTTGTCATCATTTCCACATTGGAGATCTTGTCATCAGTTCCACATTGGAGATCGTGTCATCAGTTCCACATTGGAGATCTTGTCATCAGTTCCACATTGGTGATCATATCATCAGTTCCACATTGGTGATCTTGTCATCATTCCTACATTGGTGATCTTGTCATTAGGTCCACATTGGTGATCTTGTCATTAGGTCCACATTGGTGATCTTGTCATTAGGTCCACATTGGTGATCTTGTCATTAGGTCCACATTGGTGATCTTGTCATTAGGTCCACATTGGTGATCTTATCATTAGGTGCACATTCGTGATCTTGTCATCAGGTTCACATGGGTGATTTTGTCATTAAGTCCACATTCGTGATCTTGTCATTAGGTCCACATTCGTGATCTTGTCATTAGGTCCACATTGGTGATCTTGTCATTAGGTCCACATTCGTGATCTTGTCATTAAGTCCACATTGGTGATCTTGTCATAATACGAGTTTTGGTATTTGACCGAAGTTTATTTGTATTATGTTTACACATTGTAGCAGCCATGTTGTAGCAGCCATGTTGTAGCAGCCATGTTGTAGCAGCCATATTGTAGCAGCCATGTTGTAATATTGTTGTATTACGTATTCATTCATCCACTCATTTATGACCTTCCAGCTCCCAGTTGAGGACAAATACACGCTAAGCCTTGCTGACCTGTGCCATTCGTTCAAGCTCTTTACATGTCATGGCATTATTATTCCCTCAAGAAAATATTCCCCACTTTTCAACTCCCCAAGGAGCATAGAACTTTAGCAAACATATGTCAAGTCTTCCTGTCACGTGTCATAAACAAACATATGTCAAGTCTTCCTGTCACGTGCCATCAACTCAAGGTCTTTCCATTTCTTCCTGTCACGTGCCATCAACTCAAGGTCTTTCCATGTCTTCCTGTCACGTGCCATCAACTCAAGGTCTTTCCATGTTTTCTTCACCCCCTTCATGTCTTTCTCCAGTTATCTTCACAACTACGTATTGCCTAGGGTTCCCATAATGTTTTGTTTAAAAACCGGGACATTTCCAAATTTTTACCTAAAAAAGCCTATGTGTGGCAACAATACATAACTTATTAACATTTGTTCTTTAACACTCAGTCAGTCAAAACCCTTCAGCCTCACGTAAAGCATAGGTCAACAATAGCGATATCCAAGCCTTCATGTCTTGTGCCATTCGCTGAAGGTCTTTCTTTGTCTTCTTTATATCTTTCACGTTTATATCTTTCATGTTTATATCTTTCATGTTTATATCTTTCATGTTTATATCTTTCATGTTTATCTTTAGTTCTCTTCTCCATGCGTTTTTTTGGGTCTGCCTCTACCTCTCTTGCCATTGGCGTTCCAGAACAGGGACTGCCTTGTAATGTTGTTAACAGGTTCCCTCAATGTGCGTCATACCCATCGTCAGCATCTTTGTTCTCATCTCTTGTTCCGCTGGCATTTGGCTGGTTATTTTCATCAGTTCCACATTGGAGATCGTGTCATCAGTTCCACATTGGAGATCTTGTCATCAGTTCCACATTGGTGATCATATCATCAGTTCCACATTGGTGATCTTGTCATCATTCTGTTGCGTGATAAATTCTCGCAACATCGTTTTATTTCAATATCTGTTTTATAACGCAAGGGCAACAACTGCTTGAAATCTATAGTCACTTTTCTCGGTAAGCATTTGTCTTCTCGCGTTAGTATCGAATGCAGTTAACTTTTGAGCTGTGGTCATTTTTGCGCTGGACTGCGCATGACTTGTCTTGTTGTTTGGTCGATCGGTTTCCGCCCACCACTAGTGGGAGTGAGCGATTTGGAATGGCGAAAGAGATGCCTCGTTGAAGAGGGGATCTCTTTTTTTTTTTGTTCTGTCAGGGATGTGTAGTCCTCTTATGGATATTTCGTTTAGTCGAGATAATACCTCTAGTGTTTTCCCACATGTCGGGAGGCGTGATATTTCTGTGTATTTCATGAAAGCAAGGTAAATTGACTTTTTTCATTAACTCTATTGATTTTGGGTCGTGAGCGATTTCGATTCATAGCCTGTCTGCGAAAGTCGTCGTCACGAGATGTTTTTTCCCAGCTCACATGTCGCTGCATTGTACTGCATCGGTTGATGCATGTACCAAGGACCATTACTTGCTACTTTGTTAAATGAACTAGGTTTAGAAAACCTTTATTATCTAGAGGATATTCTTGAGGACATTATTTATACTTCGGCAGACGTGTCTGTCTTGCTGAAGTCAAACTAAGGAGAGTGAACTGATCTCATACATCTGGTTATCTCCTGGCTGTTATAGAAAAGGATGGAGTTGTTCACCTGACTACATTTACAGCACTTTGAAATATAACATGCATCTGACTCATCATTGTAATGCTGTCTACCGTTTATTGCTGTATTGAATGTTGCTGTGATAATGACTGTTTGATGTGCCTACACATTTGCGTAACCATTTTGTCACTGTGGCGTCCACAATAAATAATGAAGAAAAACGTCAACGGCTGTTTCAAGACTCATTGACTTTATACGTCGTGAGTTTACTGACGTCCTATGTGGATTGCCCTGTTATTGTTGCATGAACATTGTTTTTGACTGAACACATCTACACACTACACAAAACCAGACATGCGGATGCCATCCATCATCATATGGCATCACGCATCATTTGGTGGCCATAAGCTGGTTTGATTCTGGTACTAGCAAACACGGGGTCCCTTACCCACTTCATTTTCAACAAGAATTCATCAGCATCCTTCAAGAAATTAACATTCTTCAATACAGTCAACATCTTCAAAATTTTCAAAGTACTCGGCGTTGCCCGGTAAAAGTCAAAATTTCAACTTTTTGACGGAAACAAGAATTTGACAGTACCCGGCGTTGTTACATGTTGCCGGATAACTCGGACTGCTGTTATCTTTTACGCAAGTCAAGCAAGTTGCTGCTGTCAAGGTTCCAGTGCTGTCGTTTTTTGAGAAGGTCAAGTGCCGGTTGAAACGGGTTGTTTTCTGAAGAAGGCCAAGTACCGATTTCCATCAACTTACTTTTGGATTAGAAGGTCAAGTGCCGAAACAATTCAACACACAGTATTTCAGAAGCTCTTGTACCATCGTGTTAGCAGTGGAAGCAGTTCAGATGTGCCATCATCGTTGGAGCTTCGCTCTTTAGGACGTTGATTGACATCCGTTTTTCTGCTGTTCTACGATTGGAAGCCTTTAAGTTAAGTGGCCTGTTTGTATGTAAACTGTGCCCTTATACTTCTGCTGAGTCTTCTGTGTATCATCTCATTCTATATGTTATATGTCTATATGTTATTTGTATATTTATATGTTTATATTTCAGCGGGTTCTCGGTTGGGTGGTGTCTCCGTTAGATTATGCCACGTCATAGAGGTCGTCTATTGTGAGCGTTTTCTGTAGGGTTTGCAAATTTCCGATACTGGAATTTGCTAAGCGACTTCTGTTGCTATTTATGTTAGCTGTGATGACATGTTTTAATATTGTTTTCGTTATTATTTCACATTCTTTAGTTTTGTTGTGATTTGTTTGTATTTGTTAGCCTACTCTTGTCTATAATTTAGTTTCATACAACATTTTTGTTTATACACTGTGGTGTCATGTATTTTGTTTAATTCTATCGCAGATATCGTCACATTTTTTGTGATATTTCATTAATTTCTGCTTTATTTTTAGTTGATTTCTGCGAAAGTTTTTGTATTGTTGCTGATCTTTGTTATTGTTTACATTGTTATTGTTTACATTGTTTGTATTGTTTACATTTTCAATGTTTACATTCTGCATGTGTTTACATAGTCATTGTTTACAGTTATAGTAATTAGTTAATGGGCTATGCTAATGCACTGTTACTACTATACTGATGATAAATGAATGATGAATAGTGTCGTGCACTATTGAATGAGAAGTGCACTTATGATCAAGATTTGAGTGCTGATATTTCATATACAAGTTCTTTGATTGGAGACTTGTTTCCCACAGAGACTGGGATAATATAATGTGATGTGAATATACAAGTGCTTAATTAAGACTTGTTACACTTAGGTTTGAAATAAATTAGTTAATTATTTCAGGTTTTGGACTCATATGTTAGACAACATGTCTACATTTGAGCATTTTATTGAGCAGGGTAAATTGCTTGGGAAGACTGGTGATAAGTTAGAAGAATTTGCAACTGCTCGATATGATAAAGCAATGGAAGCTGAACAAAAGAAACTGCATATGGAAGCTGAACAAAAGAAACTGCAGATGCAGGTGGATGAAAAGAGATTCCAAATGGAAATGGAAAAACAAAAAAGGGAATCAGAAGCTGAGGAAAGAAAGCTACAGCTAGAGGCTGAGAATAAAAGACTTGAAAAAGAAGCTGAGAATAAAAGACTTGAAAAAGAAGCTGAAAATAAAAGACTTGAAAAAGAAGCTGAAAATAAAAGACTTGAAAAAGAAGCTGAAAATGAAAGACTTCAAATGCAGGCTCAAGCTGAAGAAAGGAAGTTACAAAGAGAGTCTGATGAGAGGAAAGCAAAAATGGAACATGAAGAAAAACTCTTAGCTTTAGAGTTGGAGAAATTGAAATTGACGAGCATGAGTAATGGTAATGATTCAAACAAGGGTTCATCTTCTGGGAAGGCTAATAATGATACTTTTAAGATTAAGTTACCAACATTTAGTCCTTCCAGTGATGACATAATGTTCTATCTGGACAGATTTGAACAAGCATGTAAGGCTCATAACATAGACAAAGCAAAATATGTTTATCAGTTATCAGGGATACTGACAGGTAAAGCTCTAAGTATATTAAATATGGTGGATGAACCTGACAAGAGCAATTATGAGGTTGTCAGGGCCGCTTTGTTAAAGAAATATCAGCTTAACGAAGACGGCTATCGTCTACAATTTAAAAACATGTTACCTGAAAATGGAGTTGAGTTCTCCGAGTTTATTGCAAGAATACGCATTACTTTCTCACGATGGGTTGAACTATCTAAGACGGAAAAAACTTATGAAGGACTTATGGACTTAATACTTAGAGACAAAGTCATGTCGTCTGTCAATGAGTCTTTCCTTGCTTTCCTTCATGAACGTAAACCTAAAACAATAAAAGAAATGGAAGATTTCTGTTGCCAATACGTAACTGCGCACCCACACATAACCATGGGTAACTCTAAGGTGAAAGAAGGTTTACCAGTTGCTTCGGCAGCTCCGTATGGTCAAAACTTTGCTCGTAGATTCCAACAAAATTTTGATAGAAAGGGCAGTGGTAATTTCTGTCAAAATCATGGAAACCAATTTCATGGTGATTCTTCTTCGAAGAATTGGAGACAACCTGATAGTGGTCGTTACTATCACCCTAATAATTATAAGCATTTCAAAAGAGGATATGGTAATAGAGGTTATTCCTGCCGAAGACCTCAGAACCAAACAAATAGATGTTCGCATCAATGTGAACATGATAGTAATCGTGGAAACTGGAATTCGAACCAGTATAACAATTACAATAGAGACAATAATAACTGCAGAGAGAATAATAACTCTGATAACTTCAGAGGTAATAATAGTCGGGGTAGATCTCAACACAAAAAAAAGAGATATCAGCAGGCTAATGCTGTACAACAGGAAACTGAGGGAGCCTGTAATCATGTTGTTGATAGTAAAAACTTTGACGCTGTCACTAGTTCTGCTTTTGACTTTGAAAGAGCAAACAAATGCCCCCAATGCAGTACTTTATTCGAACCGGGTACCATAACTACTTTGAGTTGTGGTCACCCACTTCCCGCTCTTCCTGCTGCTGTTGCGCATGACGGGAGGGGTTCTTTAATTCTACATAAGGGTCTTGTTAATGATACTCCGGTCTCACTACTTTTCGATTCCGGATGCACCACTATTGGTGTTAGACAATCGCTTGTAGATCCATCTTGTGCTACAGGAAGGGTTATTAAATGTGTCACATTTGGCGGCACTCTAGAAAAATATCCTACTGCTGTAATTCGCATTGCCACTCCTTTCTTTACTGGAGATGTGCATGCTTGTCTCTTACCTAATCCTATTGCGGACCTTATTATTGGTCGTATTCACGGAGTTAGGGAGTGTACCCCACAGCAGATTGCTGCTTGGGAAGATAATAACATTGCAAGCTACAAATGCAGTAGTTTACAAGAGCACAAGCTCTACAAACACCCGAAACTTCACTGAATAGTGATAATGAAGTTGATAGCCAAGATAGTCACTTAGTAATTACTCGTGACTCTTTCATAAAATTGCAAGAAGAAGATCCTTCTTTAAAAAAATTCTTCGTTCTTGCGAAGAAAGGTGATCCGAATCAGGATACAAATAGAAAATCTTGGATTGCAATGAGAAACGGCGTACTTGTACGTATGGTACAAGATTCGACTACGTCGGCACATTCGCAAATTCTTGTTCCCAAGAGCATGAGAGTCCAAATATTACAACATGCTCATGACTCGCAATGTGCTGGACATATGGGTTTTGCCCGTACGAAGTCGAGAGTCCTTGCGGCTTTCTTTTGGCCTTTTGGTCAATAAGGACATTCGTATTTACTGCCGATCATGCAAGGTATGTCAGGAGGTCAAATCTAGAGGACCACGACATGCTGCGCCTATCCAGGCTGCTGACATTCCTATTCGGCCGTTTCAGAAAAATGGCCATAGATATTATTGGCCCTTTTAAGGTCAAGTCGGCCAGAGGACATCAGTTTATCCTTACATGTGTCGATATGTGCACACGTTGGCCAGAGGCTATCCCTCTTAAGAGCATATCTACTACAGATATCGCAGATGCTCTTTGGTTGATATTTTCTCGCTTGGGGTTCCCCAGAGAAATATTGTCAGACCATGGCACTCAACTCATATCTGACACTATGTCACAGGTAATGTCTACCTTACATATTGAACGATCTCTCAGTAGTATCTACCATCCTATGTCTAATGGGTTAGTTGAGCGTCTGAATAGAACGCTCAAGACTTTGCTTGGTAAGATAACTGAAGATCATCCTCAAGATTGGGACAGGGTTTTACCCGCGGCTCTCTTTGCCTATAGAGAAGTCCCTAATGAACACACAGGATTTTCTCCCTTCGAACTTGTCTTTGGCGCGCGTCCGCGCGGCCCTATGTCTTTATTACACGATCTCATCACTGCCGATGATATTAGCGATGAAACTCAATCCTCATATGAGTATGTCATTGCTCTTAGACAAAAGATCATTGAGGCATGTAAGCTAGCAACTGCTTCATCAGAAATTGCTAAAGAGAAGGCAAGACAGTTTGCTAACAAGAATAGATGTCTACGACAACTTTGTCCAGGTGACAAAGCATTCGTCCTACTCCCCAGTAGGGAAAATAGACTTCTTATTGCATGGAAAGGTCCGTATGCAATAGTCTCTCGGATTTCCGATGTTGACTATGTGGTCGATATTGATGGAAAGCATAAAACTTTCCACATAAACATGCTTTCGGAATTTCACGAACGTCCGGACTATTTGCTGCCTATTTTCCAGGCAACGGATGATGCTCCTGCACCTCACGGTCATTATTCATCCCTGTCTGTCATTCAGGATGAGGAAGCTACCTTCTCTGATGTCAACCTCCCCTTCCAGTGGTTCCATTACATTCTACGGAATCTTGGAAAAACGTTTCTGTTTCTCCTAATCTTTCTGGTGACGAACATCGACAAGTCTCGTCGATGTTACAAACATTTCAGGATGTTCTCACTGACATTCCTGGACACACAGATGTCATAGAACATGACATAATTCTTACCGACAATAATCCAATTAGGGTTAGGCCGTATCCTAATCCTATACACTTTCAGTCGCAAGTGGAAAAGGA
This sequence comes from Oreohelix idahoensis, assembly GCA_024509875.1. NCBI lineage: Eukaryota > Metazoa > Mollusca > Gastropoda > Stylommatophora > Oreohelicidae > Oreohelix > Oreohelix idahoensis. The sequence continues at coordinate 119,636 of JAMPIV010016295.1, forward strand.
ATTGGATGAAATGATTCAATTAAATATAATTGAACCATCGACTTCACCATATTCTTCTTCCATGGTTATTGTCCGGAAGAAGGATAAGAACATACGAATTTGCGTTGATTATCGCAAATTGAATCAGGTCACAAAGTTCGACGCTGAACCGATGCCTTTGTTAGAAAATCTACTGATTAGACTTTCTAATTCTAGATTCTTCACTAAACTTGACTTGTCTAAAGGTTATTGGCAAGTGCCTTTAGCAGAGCATGCCAAACCTCTTACTGCTTTTTCTACACCTAGGGGTCTATTCAATGGAATGTTATGCCTTTTGGTCTCATGAACGCCCCTGCCACTTTCGTTCGCATGATGCGTCGAATTCTGTCACATCGTTCGGATGTCATCGCATACTTAGATGACATCTTTCTCTTCAGTGATACCTGGGAAGATCACTATTTAGGGTTATATGACTTACTGTCCACTCTACGTAAGAATAATTTGACAGCAAAACCTTCTAAAGCTTTTGTTGGTTTTGGTGAAATCTCTTTCCTGGGTCATCGTGTTGGTCATGGTCTCTTGAAGACAGAAGACCACAATACTTCCAAAATACTGAACATCTCTGTTCCTAAAACGAAGAAACAAGTTAGGAGTCTCTTAGGTTTAATTCAATTTTATGGGAGATTTATTCCAAATTTATCTTCGATCATGGCACCTCTCTCAACATTGTTGAAGAAAGGTTCGCCTAATCTGGTCCGTTGGTCTGAAGAATGCCAATCTTCACTAGACCAAATCAAGAATATATTTTCTTCTCCTCCCATCCTAAGATTACCTACTCTTGATAGGACTTTTGTTCTTCGGAGTGATGCTTCATCCACTGGGATTGGAGCAGCACTGATGCAAGAATATGCAAATACTCTGCATCCTGTTATGTACATTTCTAGAAAACTAAATGCGGCAGAGAGGAACTACTCGGTTTTAGACCGTGAGTTGTTAGCGATGGTTTGGTCAATTCTAAAGCTACAAAGATTCCTCCGGGCGCACATTTCATTCTAGAGACTGATCAGAAAGCTCTTACAGCTATTCAGACTAAGAATTTGAAGAGTTCGAGATCCACTCGATATGCTATAGCTCTTCAACCTTTTCACTTCACGGTACGAGCTATCCGTGGTGCGGATAATGTGATGGCTGACATTTTGTCTAGATGCCCACATGACTCCAACTAATACTTCTGTCCTATATTTCTATATATTACAGAGTCATAACACACCTATATTTCTACAATAGATTAGCACATCTGTACTTACTTTATATGTACACACTATCGTGCTTTGTTGTCATCTTCTTCTGTTCGTTTTTAAAATGATAGAGGAGGACTGAGTAGTTAATATAAGGGCCGTTAGTTTACTAAACAGCCACAATTATTAATAATGTATTGTACCTTATGAAGCATATTAGTTATTAATTAGCATTATATTGCTTGTACTTTCTCAGAATGTCATTGTTGAGCTGAGGACTTACCTTACGAGTTCTAGATTGTGTACTTACCCTCGGAATACCAGAGCATATGTCCTGGATCGTCATGTAGTTTAACTTTGCTATGTACTTATGTCATTACATGTCAAAGAATGTACTATTTAAATTTTCCTATCAGATTTGTACATCCATTTTTAAAGACAATATTAGAGTATGCTGTTTAATGATGATTATAGTAACTTGCATACGTATATTGTGTTTACATGCTAACGTGATGTGTGTTGGTGACACCTCCCCGATGTGAATATTTTTTGAGACATATTTATTTTTCTGTTGAGGTATATCCTCACCAGACACTCTATAATTAGCCTATTGTTTGGCAATTTAATTAATTATCAGCGCATAATTCGTGCGTTTTGAGCCGCTTATCGCTTGCTCTTTGATATTGAAAAAAAATATGTTCCACATTTTTTTTTTATCGGGAGGAGGTGGTCATATGTTGCGTGATAAATTCTCGCAACATCGTTTTATTTCAATATCTGTTTTATAACGCAAGGGCAACAACTGCTTGAAATCTATAGTCACTTTTCTCGGTAAGCATTTGTCTTCTCGCGTTAGTATCGAATGCAGTTAACTTTTGAGCTGTGGTCATTTTTGCGCTGGACTGCGCATGACTTGTCTTGTTGTTTGGTCGATCGGTTTCCGCCCACCACTAGTGGGAGTGAGCGATTTGGAATGGCGAAAGAGATGCCTCGTTGAAGAGGGGATCTCCGCTTTTTTTTGTTCTGTCAGGGATGTGTAGTCCTCTTATGGATATTTCGTTTAGTCGAGATAATACCTCTAGTGTTTTCCCACATGTCGGGAGGCGTGATATTTCTGTGTATTTCATGAAAGCAAGGTAAATTGACTTTTTCATTAACTCTATCGATTTTGGGTCGTGAGCGATTTCGATTCATAGCCTGTCTCCGAAAGTCGTCGTCACGAGATGTTTTTTTTTCCCAGCTCACATGTCGCTGCATTGTACTGCATCGGTTGATGCATGTACCAAGGACCATTACTTGCTACTTTGTTAAATGAACTAGGTTTAGAAAACCTTTATTATCTAGAGGATATTCTGAGGACATTATTTATACTTCGGCAGACGTGTCTGTCTTGCTGAAGTCAAACTAAGGAGAGTGAACTGATCTCATACATCTGTAGCAGCCATGTTGTAGCAGCCATGTTGTAGCAGCCATATTGTAGCAGCCATGTTGTAATATTGTTGTATTACGTATTCATTCATCCACTCATTTATGACCTTCCAGCTCCCAGTTGAGGACAAATACACGCTAAGCCTTGCTGACCTGTGCCATTCGTTCAAGCTCTTTACATGTCATGGCATTATTATTCCCTCAAGAAAATATTCCCCACTTTTCAACTCCCCAAGGAGCATAGAACTTTAGCAAACATATGTCAAGTCTTCCTGTCACGTGTCATAAACAAACATATGTCAAGTCTTCCTGTCACGTGCCATCAACTCAAGGTCTTTCCATTTCTTCCTGTCACGTGCCATCAACTCAAGGTCTTTCCATGTTTTCTTCACCCCCTTCATGTCTTTCTCCAGTTATCTTCACAACTACGTATTGCCTAGGGTTCCCATAATGTTTTGTTTAAAAACCGGGACATTTCCAAATTTTTACCTAAAAAACCCGGGACATTTTGTAAAAAAAACGGGACATGTTAAAAATTAAGGTAAATCACAAATAAATCTATTATATGTTGCACTTAAAATAAGATACTTGTATAAAAATACACACATTAACTAACACAACTTCCACTTTAAAAAAGAATTCTAAATTAAAAACGTACTTAGTCTAATTAGAAAAATCGCATCTTTAAAAAACACACAATTGTCAAGTTTATATTTCAGATTCATCAGAATATTTATCAGATTTATGGGCCTGTTCAAGAAGTTTTTTTTTCTTCTGATATTTGGACATAGAACTCAGCACAAGAGAAATCCTTAAAATGGGTCTTTATAATAGTTAAAGCTTTCACTGTCTCAATTTTAAGTCTGTTTTTTTTGTGTCTGTCCAAAGCGCATTTATTAACGAAAAAACACGTTCAACAGCTGCATTGGATCCTGGCAGTGCCAAACAAAAACTAACTAGGCATTTCAGGTTCTCAGCATTTATATCCTGCTTTGTAAAATGAGCGAACATCTTACACCATTTTTCACTGACACCTTTGTGCAGTCCATGGACTTAAAGCTGTGGTTATGCATAGCCGTTTGATAAGGCGAAGGTTGCTTCCTGTGCTGCCAATGATATCTGTTTTTCCATCCATTTTCTTTTCACTCTGGGTTTTCGCATTTAAGAAATGACTTATACTGCTGTTGGAAGCCTTACTTTCAACAGCACCTTTACGTTTTTTCGTTGTCACGTGGTTGACTACGTCTGACCGACTACCATGTGAAATGCAAAATTTAGAGCTGCATAAAGTACATTCCACATTTTCATCTACACCTTTAATGAAGGGAAATTCTCTTGTAATGTTATCATTTATACTGCACTTACGTTTCCGCATTATGCGGAAGAAAAACGATAAAAATACTGTATAATAATGCTGATACGCATTAAATCATTTGGTAGATGCTCACTGAACACTGTTTTGGTCGACTTTCAATTTTTTGTTTGAGATTCAAACCGAGGGTCCACTGTAACCAGAAATTGATAAAGTAACACTACTAAAACACGAAATAAAATCCGTTACCCAAAGATTTTTTTTTTCAGGAAGGACCCTTAAAAAGCGGGACATCTGGAATAAATTCGGGACACCGGGACATTTTATCAAAAATCGGGACTGTCCCGGGAAAAACGGGACGAATGGGAACCCTAGTATTGTCTCATTTAAATTGTTAGCTGTCTACAGGATAAGTACCATTTCTCTTTTATTCTTCTTCTCCTTTTCTTTTTTGTTCCTTGAAGCGCGTGAGGTCAGCATTATACAACTACTGGACAAAAGTTAAGGGCCACCATTCAGTTTAGACAAGGTTTATATAATAGATTGGCAAACTGTAAAGACAAGTGAAAATGTCATTAAAACTGAGCTCAGAGAAATGTGTATACATTTCTGTGTGCACTAGGTTAATTTTTTTTAAATGTCCAAAAACTGGGTCACTTTAACCCGCACGTGAAAATTGCCATTGTTGCTGCAAAAACTCGTGGTTTTTGCAACACGCCCCACTAGTTCAAAAGGTGAAAAAGTGAGTTGAATTTGAATGCACGTGGAAATGATCATCGGTAAAGAGTGTTCACCGTTGGTATGCAATAAATCAGTATGACAAGTGGTCGAAATGATCACTGCATTAGCCATGCCACCAAGGAGAAGTCTCAGCACTGTAGACCGTGGTCGAGCCATGGCATGGATTCAGGATGGTCAATCTGTTCGTCATGTTGCAAGACGTTTAGCAGTGTCCCACTCTACCATTCAGAGACTTCTTGAGAGATTTCAAGCTACCGGACATTTGGAAAATCGACCCTGCTCACGAAGAATTATATAAACCTTGTCTAAACTAAATGGCGGCCCTTAACTTTTGTTCAGTAGTATAGTAGCCCCCCTTTCTTGCTCTCCCCAGCTAGAAGCCTACTCCTTAAAATGTATTGTGTTTTTCAAATGGTTATTACTGTAGCATTTTATTTTCGTCTCATATTTTAGTAACTTCAATAAATAGTCGAATACGAAATGTTAACGATGCGCGTAATGTCTTAATGACGCTTAATTTGTTATACAAATACGCATTAAGGGACATTTATAACGAGCGGTTTAAGTATCAACCTAATGCTTCTGGGAATTTGCGTGACTGTGGCGTGATGTAAGACACGATCGATTACACACAAAATCACGTCAGTAAACAATATGTATAAACAGGACAGTGAAGTGCGCGCACTTGGCGCGTGCAAGTTCTTTGCGTGGTCTTTCCCGTGGCCGGGCAATGTTGTGTGTAAATAGCCAGTTCTCGTTGTCGTGTGAAGTCGATAATGAGTATCGGTATCGCGTCTGTATTGTTTTAACGATCCTGCAGGGGAGTGCTGACTATCTATGCTTGTAAGTAAACATTGGTGCACATGCGTGCAAGTTCACACAGTCACACGTTATCAATCACTCATTCATTCAACGCACTCGTCACTTCATTCAATGGTACCGCTATCTCAGTAACACATTTGATTTCTGTATCAGTTTCTGTTGACTACTTACAGAGCACAGAGCGCCTCCTCCCACCGCCGCTCGTTCTTTTGAATGAAGCCTAGACCAAAGCATTCATGTAGTTTTACAGCACTGGTTTGTGTAACAATCTGTTTTATACGATGAGCTTGCCATGATATACAGGGTGTCCATAAAAGAATGTACCTATTTCTTTTTTTTCACCTACTTGACCAGTGTGTGGAGAGACATGTAACAATTACCGGTTGCAACTCAACTGCGAAAGTTTCACTTGAAATACCCGCCTTGCGCATACGCACTGTTTTTGCAAAATGGCGCCGACCAAACAACAGAAGGCGTTTTGTGTGGTAGAATATGCAAAAACGACTTCTGTTATCGCAGTACAACGCAATTTTCGGCGACAGTTTGGGGTTGATCCACCTGATAAGAATTCAATTAAGCGTTGGCATACGAAATTCCTAGAGGAAAGTTGCCTGTGCAAAGGTAAAAGCACCGGTCGCCCGTCATGTTCAGAGGAGGCAGTGGATAGAGTTCGGCAAGCCTTCCAGCACAGCCTCATGAAGTCGGTTCGAAGGGCGAGTCGTGAGTTGGAAATGCCCCGCAGTACGGTATGGAAAGTGCGTCATAAGCGTTTGAGAATGAAGGCTTACAAGCTGAAGCTTGTGCAGGAACTCACTGAACCAGACAAAGCACTCCGCACAACCTTCAGCGAGAACATGCAGAAATTGCTTGAGAATGATGATTTCGGAGAGAGGCTCGTGTTCAATGATGAGGCGACCTTCCACATCAGCGGCAGAGTCAACAGACACAACGTACGGATCTGGGGTTCAGAACACCCTCATGCAGTCATTGAGCATAAGAGAGATTCTTCAAAGTTAAACGTCTTTGGTGCCATATTCAGAAGGAAGCTTTACAGGCCATTTTTCTTTGCGGAAAAAACCGTTACTGGACTCTCGTACCTGTACATGCTCGACAATTGGACGATGCCTCAACTTGAAGAGGACTCACGGGATTTCGTTTTCCAACAAGATGGAGCTCCACCCCACTACCATGGAGCAGTGAGAGGGTACCTCAATGAACATCTCCCACAACGGTGTATCGGTCGCAATAGTCCTGACGATGCAGTGTTGCTGAGATGGCCCCAGACATGACGCCATGTGATTTCTTTTTGTGGGGCTTCATCAAGGACAGAGTCTTTGTCCCACCGTTGCCTCGAGATCTGGTGGAGCTGAGAGAGCGGATCATTGGAGCCTTTGCTGCTGTTACAGGAGACATGCTGATTCGAGTGTGGGAAGAAATGGACTATCGACTAGATATCTGTCGCGTCACGAAGGGTGCACATATTGAGTCTTTGTAAGGTATGCTTAAAAACTTGAAGAGATTATATTACTTTTGTGATAGACAGCATCCTCGTACCACATCATGGGGCCGAGAATAAATTTTCTGAAAAGGGTACAATCTTTTATGGACACCCTGTATATATATATATATATATATATATATATATATATATATATATATATATATATATATATATATATATATATATATATATATGTGTGTGTGTGTGTGTGTGTGTGTATAAATATGTGTGTGTGTCTGATTGTGTGTGTGTGTTTAGTGTCAAGGCGGATTGAGAAATTTTAAACCCACTAAATTGTTGTAGTAAAATCTGCGAGAATAATCGCTCATTTCAGTAAGATTTTAGTCATAAAATGAAAATAAATGAATCCGCTCTATTGTGTCTGACGGTGATGCTCTCACACGCCAGCAACGCTGCCTTTTGTGCAGTGCTAAAGCCTATAGAACGATTCCACGGTAAAAATCTAACACGCGTTTTAGTTTCGGTTCGAAAACGTACTACTAACATTTTACCAGATCTGCTGCATACACTTTGCAGCCTAGACTTATAATTAACGATTTGGAGGAAGTGCGCCGCAAAATAACTATCTGAATTAACGTATTCTGTCAACTTTAACGCAAATTTAGTAGTAATCCTTACATTTTTTGGTAGTGTTACACGATACAATACAAATTATTAACGCCAATTCTTAACCCGCCATGCACAACCCCGCTTAGCCTGACACATTCTGCCATGCATATATACACGTTGCGACAAAGCCAAGAGAGGCAAAACACGCAGACAATTTTATTGCCTCCTCGCGGTAATGTTTCTGACGTCACAAAAACAAGTTAGTTATTTGAAAAATACATGCTGGCGAGATAGCGAGAGGGGAAGATGGCCGTCTTGTGTAAAATATTTATTTGACGATGACCGGTGACAAAATTGAAAATCTAAACCCATAATGAAACTGAACATATAAAATATATGGTAGTATAGCTTAGAATTCACTGAGCAAGAATGTGTTTTAAATAATATGATAGTCCCAGTATTACCCAAATTGTTGAGGAAATACTAAATGTCTACGGACGCACGACCAGACGGACTGTTGTTTCTGCTTGTTTTTTTTTCTTAACGTTAGTGGGGACACCAGCTTAGAAGAGAGGCATTGAAGAAATTCATATTAGCTTGGGAAACAAGAGTATAGGAGGAGAGGGGAGCGATAGGAAAATTGTTACCAAAAACTAACATCGTTTTGCATTGGCATAACTAAAGCGGACTGGCCAATCGACTACCAGACGCAGAGTATGTTTGGAATTATTTTTGGTTTTTCAAAAACTGCATTTGAATTCTGGTAGTCGCAAGCTTTCGATTGGCCAGTGCTACTAAATAATAATAATAATAGTTGCCCATCGCAAGCGAAGATGGCGACAGCTTCAGACTTGAGTTGTGACACATCTGTGCCGTGATCTCATGTGACTATTAGCAAAAAGCTTTCACTATTCCTTGCCAGTTGAACTGTATTTTTGATTCAGATACGCTGAGAACAGCTGTGTTAAATTTAAAAGTAAAGTAAATAACTATATGAGTATTTCACAGTCTGGACGGAGCAGAGGAAACTGAGGCCATTTCTTTGCAAAGTCAGCGTCATTTGTTTATATTTCTTGATTTGTGGTAAGGATGCTTTAGGAATTTAATATGTTTAATCCCATTACCAAAGTTAGATACTGCTATTGGAAAAAGTGAAGGACGTGCCGGGAGCAGACATTCTTGAGTCCTCACGTTGAAATGTATCTAACTAATGTATGTTGTCATGATTTTGTTTGAATATTATTGTATTAGAGCATATTAGTAAGCCTCTTTGTTCAATGAACACTGTTCAACATGCCTGAAGCATTCATATATAAAAGAAAAGATGAGAAAAATATATAAAAGGAAATGTGGTTACCCCACACTATATTATTGAGGAAAACTATGTAAACGTACAGTGGCGTATGTGCCATAGGGACCTGAGGGGTGGTCACAGCAAGGTGGGAGTCATGAAAATTAGGGGATGAGTGCATCTGAAATGCACGCGAGGCTGACCCCATACCCACGTATGAAAGTAAATAAAAGAATAAGTGATCAGATGTAAAAGGCCAGGGTGTCCTTTTGTTGCAGAGGTTTCGTTTCCTGTTGCCAGCTGGTAACGGGAAACCTGAGGAGTGACGATTACGCCAAGAAGTCTCCTACACTTTACATATGCTGTCAAGAGATAACAGCAGGAGCTTGGGTGTGTGACGTGATATCGATATTTCTGCAACTATACAAGATCTTATCTTTCAACAAGAAACCCCAGGTGATATGTTAAGGACCTGGGTACATCTGACAGTTTCGGTTTAAATAAACCTTGGTAATTCAAGTCATACTCAGGATTTTTGTGGGGTATGATGACATTACAGCCCCTCATACACAGTGACTCTCTCTCTTAGAAGAATAAATTTAAGGTGTGAACATTCAAATAGGAAATACATATAATAACATTGTAGTTATTTGGGCAGATTGTCCACGCAATTTTAGTTAATTTTTTATGTAAACTATCTTGTCCTCATTTTCAAAGACCTGTCCAAACGATTTGACTGGACAGGCAAAATAAATTGTGCCCAAAAAAAATTAATTTAAAGAAAAACTTAACCACAGGTTTTATTCACTTCCTCATAGTAACTTAAAGTGTTTTTGTGTTGTGTACCATCATTTCATTTCTCCCCTAGACACTAGGTACATCATACACCATACACTAGAGCCAACAT